>JBAMCJ010003815.1:0-26391 GCA_037075205.1 Drosophila prostipennis | reverse complement strand
TGGTTCTGTGATTTAAACTTTGATTTGATTCTCGATCGCGAAAGGTATTAATAAATGGGCAATGGTTGAGCGGCGATTTAGCCAGATTAACCCGAATCGGGGTTGGGATTAAGTCGGTGCTAGTGCTTTATGGCTGACACTCCGCGGTTTTAATTTCGACTTTATGCGGCGATGATGACGACGACAATGACGACTCGCGGGTACTAAAACGCCATTGTAAAGTGGTAAATACTCGGGCGGCGCACCGTAAAAAACGCCAAGCGCCAAAACCAGAACAACAGCCTTAAAGAGGTATACACACACACACAGCCTCACAGATACTCGGCCCTGCTGCAGTGTGTGTGCTTCGGACTGGTGTGTGTGTGTGCGAGAGTGAGGCAAATATCACGAAATCACCACTTTGCGCCGCTCTGCGAGTGGAAATCTCTTGGTTTTCGGTCGCTTTGCTCCTCTCTTTCTCTCTCTCTCGCTCTCGTGATTTCCTTCTGCCTCCCAGGACCCCCCTGGCCCCCTTTTCCCCCTCGCCATAGGCGTAGAAAATTGAAAATTCGAACTCGGTGGACGTGGCTGCTTTCCATGGGGAATGGAAATGGGGAAAAACGGAGAAGACACCCCGAAGGGGATGGAGCACCACACCTGACATACCATACACATCTAATCGATAAAAGCGAACACCTTTCTAGGTACTAAAACCCAGCCTCAGGTGCAATAGCCGAAACCAAAGGTAAATTAAGCCAAGACGACCATTAAACAAAATCTCAACTAATCCGGGGATGTGCAGGATTTTTTGATGGAAATAGTTCGTAAATCACATTATTTATATCCTTTTCAGACTTATGATTTTAAAACACTGAATAAAGTATAAGGGTATTAACAGGTATTACTGATTTCCTTTAATATGTACTCAACATTTTAGCGATTAGATGATTATAATTGGTATTTTCTAAAAATAAAAATGCAAGCCAAAAAATTACGAGGAAATACCATTAAATAGTTCAACCTAAAAACAATAAAATCAGGATGATATTCTAAGAATTCTGATGTTCCAAAGAATTTAACGTTTCAAGAAATTATGAAAAAATCAAGTTTCTATTGATAAGCCAACATATTCAAATGTTGTACTTGGTGACATAAGCCATGCTTGATAAGAAATTTTTTAACAGGCCAGACTTGAGTCATTTGGGTTTAGTGGAATTCAAATTATGAGCCAATAATTTGCGATTCGATTCAGTGAGCTTGAAAATATTTAGCAATTTGCCGAAATGACTTCGTCCTTGCCAATAATTTGATATTTTCTGGCGGACGAAGAAAACTCCCCCAGAAGGCAGAAGTCGGCCATCTTGAACGGACATTTTCCGATGGTTTGGCTTCGTCTGGGTTTTAATGGTGGCTCTGGGGTTCGCAGCCCAGTTCCCCGGCTACTGTGTCGTGTCCTCGCTGACAAAAGACGGCTGCTAATCGGACTGGGGCGATACATTTAGGAAATTGTGCACCATTTCGCCATTTTCGCATTTCCAGGGAGGCGGGCGGGCATTTACGACTTATAAATTATCGTTGTTTTTCCTTTAGTTTCGCTGCCGGCCGCAGGACACCCAGAAGGACAAGGGAATGGGTGCGACCAGAGCCGAGGGCTCAATGCTCAGGGCCCAGGACTTCGGACTCGGGCATTGGGCGCTGCTGATTGTGGAGTTTCGGGACATTAAGACAGTGACAGGCGCAATTTATGGCCTCCGCAGTTGCCGGCCACAGGGCTTGGCACTCATTCTCCTCGCCTGCCAGTCGCATTTATTTCCGAGGGCGGCGACTCACACACATGGGATCCTTGGGCTTGCCAACTAATTTCCAATTTAACTAATGAAAAATTCAATTTTTGTGCGCGGCAGCTCAAGTGAGTGCTTCAATTGAAGCGCATCGCAACCGAAATTGGTAAAATCCCAAGCTCGCTGGCATTGAAAATTAAAATTCCGGGAAAGATACGGCTCAACTGGGTCATCTGGAGCACGTTGCTTGGCAACATTTTATAAAATCTCGCTTTCTATGTTTTAGTTTTTGGGTTTTTTCCCAAAAAATTTAAATTGATAAATAACACGTTTTCATAAACAATTGGTTAGAAAAAATTAGGCAAAATAAGTAAAAAAAAAACTTTTCTAAATTTTAAATAATTTTTTAAAGGTTTTTGGAAAAATTTACCATTTAATTAAATATTTTGAAATCTCATATCATTCTCCTCAGAACTTGATCACACTTCGGCACACTTTTTATTTCACTCCACACTTCGAAACGGTCTGCTTCTTCCGCCAAGCTTCAAACCATTAAATCTGTTATGCAAATTACATTTTTGATTTTTTTTGAGAGCGCTGTTAAATCCATATGGTTTTATTATAATTTGTTTTTCTCCATCTTGGCGGGGTTCGTGGGTTGTCTGTGTATCAAAGACCTGTTCTAATAAACCCCGGCAAATGCATTTGACATCAGCTGCCCGGGAGCCATTTTAATGCTTGCCGAAAAATGTAATTTCCGCCCCGTCATCGCCTTTTTTTTGCCTTGGGCCATAAAAGAGATGCACAACTTCATCGGCTCATCAGCGTTAAAAATGGCGGAAGAGGCAACAAAGACGTTTGGAAAATGTCACAGTTAATCGGGCGGAAGGGGTTAAATCCCTTCCAGTCCTGCGAATATCACTCATACGACCCGTGGCAGCAGATCGAAGATGAGGCAGCGGCGAACTCTATTCGACTGCCGGCCGTTCGGGAAGCACTGTGCTAAGTTTTAGTATTTTGTTTAATTGGCTATAACCGTTTTTTACAATCGGACAGCCACTAGGAATCGCCATTGCCCCCCGATTCCCTGCAAAATGAGCTCTGTCTGCCAAGCCGCCCCTTCGTTATTTACTCACTGGCAGTAGTTAAAACGGTTGTAGGTCTTAGGGCTGGTACTTTTATGGAGTCCGCTTGGATTGTAACCAAACTGTTGTGGCCATTCGCGAAACGAAACGAAACGAAACGATATATTATCGACGATCCAAACTAATTGAGACATAAACTTAATTTGATGGCTGATTTCATAAAAGCGACATCGACTCCCCGAATCAATGCAATGTGCTGTGGGAATCCGAATTGCGTGAGCCGTCGGCATTGCAAAGAACCTCAATTTGCATAACAAAAACCCAAAGAACGGGGCAACAATGGGAAATAGGAGTAAGTGAAGCGAGCTCATTATGCAAATAGACAAATGACTATTCACATGCATTTATTATCATGAACTGTTAGGTCATAAAGCACGTTCAAACACTCTTTTTTTCTGTCATTTAATGGCCTCTAGTGTTTGTGGGTTGGGAAAGCGAGTATTCTGATTTATCATTTGTTATGGCCCAATGGATACACAAACTGGTATCTGCGAGTATTGCAAACAAGTTGTTTGGATTGGTGATTAATTTTGGTAATTTTTTAGTTATTTTATATTTCGATTTTTGTCAATAATAATATTATTCATGTCGTGTCAAGTTTAGTACCATCTAAAAAATGTTTAAGGACCCATAATTATATATCAAAAACTATCCTTTCAAAAGCTTTTAAAAAAATGTAGTATTTAAAGGCACTTTGATATATAATTTCTGGGCGATTGAAATTGCAATCGATGCCCTCGGCTTTTCTATTATAGAAAGCAACATCCTATAGATGGGACCTGCTGTGATAATGATGAAGCATCCTGCCAACGACTTTCGGATGGGATGGGTCTGCGTCTGCGTCGCTCAAACAAAGGGGCTATAATTTATGTAAATGCGAGGAGCAGACCCAACAACAGCACCAGCATGACGTGCACCGAGGAATCGTGTTTCGAGGCTTGGGGTCTGGCAAAATGGTGGCTCAGCGAGATCTCAGAGGGATCAGGGAAAGGGACTGGAAGACCGTGGACTCTGGCTGGCTGGGATGGGTTTGAAGATTGCTGCGACTGCCCGCGCCTCGCCTTCAATTACAAACACATAAATTCTCATTTCCATTTGACACATGACATCCCATAAAACTTGTTAAAAAGTACGGCCACAAAGGCCCAGCCTCTCGTTTTCGGTCTGGTCTGCAACGGAGATGGAATTGGGATTGGGAATGGGTTCGATTTGATTGGATTGCCGAGGGGCAAGGAGAGGGGCGGGGGGAGCAGGAAAAAAACACACAGAAAACACTGCATCCAAAATGGTAAATTCTGCTTCACAATCTCAACGACCCCTTGGCCATAAAAAAACGAGGGTTCCCTCTTTATTTTCTTTACGGACGCCGAATGATATCAGATTTCTTTTCATTTCTGTGCCTTTCATTTCGTTTCGTTTTGGCTGTGACGACTGAATGTGGATTTCGGTGCGGAGCCGAGATGAAGTTAAAATGGCGGAGTCGCATTAAGCGCGGCCTTTTATGGAGTCCGCCCAAAGCTGCGTACAAAGCGGGACTCATTATATAAATCTCATTGATCCGCCATTAAAAGATACACTTTAAATGCCCAGCCGCGGGGAGTGGAGTGCAACAAAGACGAAGAAATCTGGCTTTTAATGACCTCGGCCGCGGGGTCTGCAGCACTTACATTTCTAGGAAAGTGTTCGAAAAGAGATTGGAGCGGCGGTAAAAACTAACTAAGAAATCCCCCGAATAAAACCAACTATCCAACTACAAAACAAAGTATCTAAGCGGGGAATCTACCACCGAAAAATGCAATTCTGAGTGGGGTAAGTCTGGAATCCACTTTGTGACAGACAATCGCATAAGCTTCCCAAACATTTGATGCCATAAAAACGAAATTGACATTTTCGCAAAGTCCGCTGCTGGCAATAAATTTGCTTCTTTCTGGCATTTCCGTTTATTCCTACTCATTTCTTTGGCATTTGCAGACAAAAGGAGCTGCCGACATTGTAAGGAGTCCAGGGATATGAATTGTTTTCGAGCTGCCCTGCCTTTTACGATTTCACGTAGCCGGGGATCCGAGTCCGACGATTTGGATTTACGAGGACGCTTAGATTTCGCGGGCGATGGAGCACAAACCGTTACTGCCGCACGTGGAGGTCCGCCGGCAATTGTGGAAAGCGCTTTTCTCGATTGCTATCCTGCGGAGATCCAGAGACTTTCGAGTCCATCCAGAAACCGATCTGCGACCGCCGGACAACACATGTTGCACACCGCTGGGCTCGCAAGCCGCACTGATTTGCATCCTGCAAGAGGGGAAACTCAATCGCACCCACGCAAGACTTGCGACCTTGAGGCCACCGCACACAGCTCAGTACTCGGTACTTTGCATAAAGGACTCAACTCTTTCCATAGCCTCCAAATGGCCTTAGAAACCGGATCGTAATGGCCATGCATTTGCTTCAAGGACATCGCCGTGCATCCTTTCATTACGCAATGTTACGCTCGATCGAAGAGGCCGCATTTGGGCCAAGGTCGTCGTTTAATGGTAATGCCAGATCGTAAAGAATTGCCGAGTTTCGAATGGCTATGAAGGGGTGCAGATGTGAAAGGGACATTTGAGCGTTTATGAGAACATTTCGAAAAGTGATTTTATCGCTTCATTTATGCTAGCTAATTATTATTTTAAACTTGTTTTATTCCGACGAGTTAATTTGACCTTTTAAGGTGCAGATTTTTTAGCTTCTCCAACTTCTTTTTAAAATTGTAGATCAGAATTAGAGCCTTGTCTGAATCATTCAATTTTTGTTGTATCGTAGTATGCCATGAAATTTCTGATTTATTAAATTTAATTCTATTTGAAATGAATTGAATGATTTTGTAATTAATTTCGAATGGAATGAATGATTGAATAATTTTTATGACTTTTTTTAATTTGTCAGAATTTTTTTGTGCTTTCTTTTTTGAACAAATGGTCAAACATTTTTTTGAAAAATCAATGTTAACTGCATACCCTATAAATTGCAGGCCCTTTCTCCTTCAAATGAGAATGTCGATTGAATTATTTCCGAATTCATGTGATTTATTCATTCATTCGAACAAACTTAAAATTCAAATTTATTCCATTTCATTAAACTCAAAATTAAAATTAATTAATTCACATAAATCAATTAATTCACATTGAATCAAATTATGTAAGGCTAAGCAATTCATTTAGAAAAATGTCGGTTTACACAGAAAGCAAGCATTTTAATGCTCTTGAGTTGATTCTATTTAATTTGATTGACGGGAATAATACTTCCAATAACTGAACAAATAAAAAAATATTTTTTAAATTTTAAAGAGTAAATCGCTTTACTCTTTAAAATTTGCTTTTACTTATACTTCTTTAAACGTTTTATTTTTCTTTTAAAAATGTTTTGACCTAAAACGTCGCATTTTGCTGCATAGTTTTATCCTGTTTGAAATTCGTCGTATCTACACTAAAAAAAAAATTTTAGAAAATCGCCTATGGATTTGCGTCACTGGCGATTTTTTCTATATTTCTGGAAAATTTCTTAAATTTAATTCCTTTTTTATTAATTTGAAGAAAATTTTCCTTACCAGTAGAAAATTTGTTTTATTTTAAAGAAAGAAATCGCCAGTGAAGCAAATCAATAGGCGATTTTCTAAAATTCAGGGCGATTAATTTTTTGAGTGTATCGCATTACGGATTAGATGCGACTCTTAAATGTCGATTATATTTCATTTTTAATGTTCAACATAAATTAAAAATATAATACTATTTTAATAAATATATATTTTATATCAAAAAGATAACAAAACATTAAAATAAAAGTTCACAGAACTTACCTATCTCTACATTTTCGACTATTGCTGTTTTGTCAATTGCTTTTTAATTATAAAATCAATATTTTAATTCTAATCCGTCTTTTTTATTTTGCTTAATGTTATTGTTTTTTATTGGAATGTTTTACAAAACCTTTCGCAGATATAAAAAGTTAAGGAACTTGTGATGGATAAAATGGGTAGTTATTAATGTTAAGTCAACGATGCATTTATCTCGAAATTTGGGAGACTATATTTATGTGTATGTATATGCGCATGGCTTAAACTGGGGCGGCCATCATGGATTTAGGCTCCGCCCCTTTTGTTTTTTGCAGTCTTATATTTCTTGTGCAGAGTCTTATACGAATGTTTTCCGCACATTTCGCTAGGTGGCGCCCTCACGGATTAACTGAATGTCCAAATTCACCATGAGGTGAACTTTCAATTGTTTCCCAATTATGGGATTGTGACTTCACTAAAAGCTCTTTCTGTAGCTTTCTCTTTTAAATCCTTTGGGAAATATGGTTTTCAAAAGTATGCTACAAAAAAGTTATACTGAAACCCCCCCCCCCCCCCTCAAACTGTCCTTAAAAGTTTGACTGTATAATCCGGGGTTTTTTTCCCCGTAAACAAAATTTTTATCAAATTATCAAAAATTTACTAAATATAAAAATTTGTTCTGAAATATAGAAAAAAATCGCCAGTGAAGCAAATTTCTAAAATTCAGGACGAAACATTTTTTGAGTGTATAGGTACATTTTACCAATCAAACTTTTTTGTGTGTACGTACATTAGGGTGGGTCGATTTGGGAGCCCAAAAATCGTATAGGGGGAACGTGTTCTTGGAATGATTCTAAGCAACATGTGCCGTCTAAAATGACGTTTGACCCCCCCCCCCCCCCCCCAAACGCGAATGAAAAATACTGGTTTTTTCGTGAAAAATATCATAGTAGCCAGCACAGATATATTACTGAATTTGAAACCCCTATTTTGCGTTGTGAAAAGGCGACTTTATCCAGATACTGTTTAAGTTTAATTACATTATTACTTATCAAAAATTCCTTCAACTTTGCGATTTTCTATATAAGCAATAATCTAGAAACAAGTAAACAAGATTTGAAAATAGAACACTAATTATTAATCAATAAACGAATTTTACAAAGTAACCTTTTGAGAAAAAAAATGCACATCGGTTGGAAGAGATTTCCCCCAAAAATGACAATTTCCTAAGTGGATTCTATTACAAAAAGTTACAAAAACGAAAGTTTTTAAAATATATGTTTAAGCGTACTTAAAAAATAAAAAAGAAAAAAATTAATTTAAATTTAAGATTTTTTAGCAACATTATTCCCTAATAATTCGCGCAGATCTGGCAGCGCCAAAGTATCTACACGCCATCATTTTCTCGACAAGCCCCGCCCACTGTCACAGCGAAGCAATATAAAAACGTATCTGTATCCGCCAGAATTGCAACAATGTGTGCGGCCATTAGAGACACAGATACGCACCCACACAGAACGACAGCTATGGCGATAAGGTGGTGGAATCGCTGGTAATGGTTGATAGATAGATAAAGAATACAATAGCGAGGGGTGGAAAGGTTGGGGGGTTGGTGAGCGTGGCTCCATTTTGCGGAATTGGATTAAGCGGCGGCGGTTCTTAAGTGCCGCCATTCCGTTTTCCGCTATGTGTGCCTGGGCTTTTATGGCCGTACGTGATCTTGCGGAGCGAAGGTCCATGACAAGCCGTGGGAATTTCCCAGATGCCATCAACGGCGAATGGCGACCGGAAATCTGTTTCATCCCCACTCTGCCCCTCAACGAGTTGTTGCCATTGCCGAAGGATTACTGCAAATAGTATCACGCACTGCAACATAGTGGAGTCGAATTAAAAAGAACATAAAGCACGGCTATGATAACATTGTCGTTCTTTATGGGGTCTTTACTGCATCGAGATGCGTGGAAAGGCAGGAGGAACCACAATTTAAACTTCCTTGAATGTAAATTAGAAACATTAAAGTGTGCATTTCTGGTCCAATGACATTTAGTGCAATAATACATTCAAAATAAAACGAGATTTTAAACAAAAGGGTGGACCAAATTTTGTGAACAATAAAAATAATATAAGTATAAAAGTTTTTAAAAAATTACTCTCAATAGTAGTAAGCTTACATTATTTTTATTTAAATTTCATTGAACTTCAAAAAGCTGCTGTATTTTGGTGAAATTTTTGTTGGAACTAAAGAAGGTTGCTTTCAAATCTAACAAAAAAAATCGGTGTTACAGATAGAGATCTTTCAATCTCCGGTTTAGGAGGTTTTAAGCCTTCAACCTAAGATTTATTGAAAATTTTACTGATTTAAGGAAAAACATTTTTATACCCTTGCAGAGGGTATTATGATTTCAGTCAGAAGTTTGCAACGCAGTGAAGGAGACGTTTCCGACCCTATAAAGTATATATATTCTTGATCAGCATGACTAGACGAGTCGATCTAGCCATGTCCGTCTGTCCGTCCGTCTGTCCGTCCGTCCGTCTGTCCGTCTGTTTCTACGCAAACTAGTCTCTCAGTTTTAAAGCAATCGGGCTAAAACTTTCCCAAAAGTCTTATATCTATTGCAGGTTGTATATAAGTCGGAACGAGCCGGATCGGACAACTATATCAAATAGCTCCCATAGGAATAATCGGGGAACAAAATGTAAAAAAATTATATCTTGGGTGTTTTTGAACCTATAACCTCCTACTTTTGTAAATGCCATTTTTTATCTAATTCTGAATTTCGAATAAATTTTTTTCAAAATCGGACGGCTATATCATACAGCTGCCATAGGAACGATCGGAAAATTAATGGGAATATAATAGTAAATAAATTATTGCTTCGTTGGTTTTTATCGTATTCTCTTCTACTCTGGGATATGACTCTTTTTAAATGTTTTCGAATTTCGATTTTAATTTTATCAATAACAAACTACTATATCATATAGATGCCGTAGGAACGATCGGAAAATTAGTGATTAATAGGAATTATCTGCAAGGGTATATAAGCTTCGGCTGCCCGAAGCTAACTTCCTTTCTTGTTCAAAGGCAATTTTGGTTGTTTTTAAAATTTGGTTCAAATTCCATCATTCAAAATTTGTCCATCAAAACGTTCTATGAGTGTACTACTTGGCGATGCCGATTTCGACTGTTAAATCTGGCATCGTGGAATCGTAGGCATAGGCATCGTTTTACTCATATCTGACTCGTATTTTTTTATTAAGCAAAATCAACCATAAATGTTGTCAGAACCAGAGGAACCCATATAGACATAGACCATGATATCACAATTTTAAGTCTTATCCACTTACGACCTTTTCGAACCCTACGTGAAATCTTGACCAAAATAAGACCGCGAAATTTTTGAAAGAGGAAAACCAATATAGAGCTATATTCATAACACGTATGGATTTGTTGTCTTTAACTATGGTTTTTCTATTCATGAATTCTAAAAAAAAATTTCTATTAAAGCTAATAAAAAAAGGCTCGAATATTAATTAATTAGCCGTTTGACACTAAGACAATTTAATTGCTTGAAATAAATGCTATTAAAGACCCCTTTTGAGAACTACACCAGCGCCGTCCTGATGAAAAACAATTTTTTGAGGCCTATATATAAAGAACTTTAAAACGTAGCTTAAAAGACATTTATGAACTATATAAAAAGCTTGCTGAACTAAACGATAATATCAATTTTTTTTGTAAAGCCTTTTCACATTTTGTTAAATTTGAATTCGTTTGTAAACTTTTTTTCTAAACGGCTGTTATTTTACAACTAAGACATTTTCTCCTGTGACATGTGCATATGCTATATTGCTGGAAATCAGATGCTAATTATTTTTTAGCTACATTTAAGTTAGTTAAAGTTTGGCCAAGAAATCGGATAGAAATTAAAAGTTGAAAACCTTCACGAAGTTTAACATGCACAGGAGAAAACTGCCCTTATAAGGTAAACCCATTCAAAGTTTACATCGCCAAAAACAAAGAGCCCCTGTACAAATTAAAGTAATTGAAGATTTAGTAACGAGTATTTTTGATAAAGTTGAATATTTTATTTTATCTACCTATTCTGTGATGAAATCCCATACTCACCCAGATCGCCTCGCACTTTCTTTAGTATATAATCATTTGTTACAATCATTCAATACCCGAACTTTGCAAAAGTCACTTGCCGTCGGCTCTGAATGCAATGGTAATTCGAGAACGCGATTAATGTTATAATTGACGATTAGGTGCAATAATTGATAATGGCGAGATATTTGCCACCGGTCTGCCTAATGTGTCTCCGCTTTGATGATGGCTATAATTTAAAGCACACAGTCAATGGGGCTGGCGCGGAATGTTTATGAAAATTGCACATTAAATCTTTGTTTTGTGGCCCAATAGTCTGTCGATTACAGTGTTATAGTTCCCGTTGTAAACGCTCGTTGCCGTTGTTATTATTGTTGTTGGTTTATTATTTTAACACTTTCGAGAAAGAGCGCGCCGGCGGTGGCCGAGTGTTAGAGCCAGTTTTCTGGCTTTGGTTTTGGTTTTGGAGTCCGAGGTGCGGAGCGTCATCGACTGAACTGAATGGTGTGCGAGTTCTCCGCTGTCTGTGAATCGCTGTTAGTTTCCAGGAATCGCAATCGCATGGCCCACTCACACACAGATAGACTCGGATATACGACGCCGACGCCAAGAGTCACCCAGACCCAGAGCGATGCCAATAAGGCTGTGGTGTAGCTATACCCGTGGCTATAGGAAAATCGGCAACAACAACGGCGACCGTGACGAACGCGGGACGGGGTCTAAGAAAAACTTCGACTTCGGCTTCGGCTCTGGGGATCATAAATAGTAGATAAACAAATAAATAAAGCGGCGTGGGGAAGTGCCTAGATATATGACGGGCATATATCTTTTTTCGAACCGCACCCGCACCCTCAGAAAAGGCACACGCACACCCCACCACCGCAATATTCTTCGATATTCCTCGATATTTCGGTTCTTGGTCTTGGTCCCATTGGGGTTGCAGCTCCGTTCCGTTCCAGATACATAAATTCGCCGGCGACAGGAATCAACCACCGACCGTTGACGCCCCCGCCCCAAATATCCGTACTATATCTGTATCTGTATCTGCGCAGTGCGCCCTGCAAAGTGAAACAGTACCAGTCACTTGGCCACATATACAGATACGGATACACTTCGTGCCACGTCGAAAATCAATCACCATCGAAAACATCGACGGATGCATTTTATTGTGCGCAGAATCCGTTTTATGAAGCCCGATTTTTCGGGGTGGATGCCCACATATCGCATATGCTTATTTACTTTCCCAGCAGGAAAGGGGGTATAATTTAGGGAGCATTCATTCGCAAAAGCTGTCCAGATAAAGGGACGACCTGCCGAATTAAGTTTGACCCCCAATGAAATGGAAAGTCCTTAAACTTAAATGGAATAATTACAACCATCCTAGAGCTATGACTGTGTTAAGTCTGTAGCCACTACTTAAGTTGCTTCCTTATCCTTTTTGTTGTAATAATAAAATATGTGCTCTTGAAATGAGCTTTATGTTTTTATTATTTTACCATTACTAAAACCCTTTTTTTTATTAAAAATAAAATGTTTCTTGATTTACACGTTGGCTTTGTGACTTCAAGGTAATAATTCTAGACATATTAAAAAAAGCTAATATTTCTTTGTATTTTAAATTAGTATTATTCAATTAAATAATTAATTTTCTTTTTATATTTGTGTATGCATATTTATAACTAGATATGTTGGTTTTTATATTTTATGCTTTGAAAACCCGAATATGCAATAAGTATTAATTAATTGTGATTGGAATAAAATTTAAAATTTACTCTCTGTAGAAACCATTTGTTATGTTCAACGATATACCCAGAATCGGCTGTTTAAATACACTTTACATTTTCGGAAACAGTTTGTTTTTTGCAGGTACATTTTCCTTACAAAGGGTATGCAACATTATTTATGATGTGGAAGTATTTTTAAGTCGAAAATGGAAAGTAAGTCCCGTAATAAAATCCTTCTGTCCACCAAAAGACCGGATTGTGCAGCCTTATGTGCGATCTAACTGGGCACGGATGTGTGCTAATAGGAAAGCCTACAAAGGTATGGGACCAGAACTCACACCGTTGGTGTCCCAAACAGAAAACGGGCACTTGTCCAGACCGTTCCTCAGGCGAAAAGGAGGGGGTGGTGGGGAGGAGGTGAAGAATGGCTAAGCGGTACCGGACACAGCGCCAGCGACACGGTCCACAGAGCCGACTCGACGCCTTGGCCAGGTGTTTACCTGCGAAATGTGTTGCAAGCTTTGTGTTTCAGCGACGGCGGACACTTCCTTAACCGGTGCCAAGTTAAACCGCTAAGTGACTGCACAAACAACGCGTGCTAGAGTCGTGCGACTAATCCAAATTGTTTAGGTTCCCTCCCTCAACACATCCATGTGAGTTGCAATGGGAACGGAGGAGGACAGGTGCTCTAAAATCTCATAATTGTGGTAATACTTTTCAGTTTGCCCAAAACCAATAAGGTAATACTTTGTATAATAGTTCTGAAATTTTCAGATTGTCTTGTCTTAAATTAAATGATGACCAAAGCGATTCTTTCTCCTTTTACCTAATTCAGATGGTTACTATATTTAAGATCTTTCCCCATCTGTACATTCTTCAAACCCTATATCATTCTCCTTAAAACGTTGAATTGTATAATGTCACTTTTCCATTTTTGAATGCTTGGATACTTTTCAAATGTATATAATATTTGTAACGGGTAAATTATTCTCTGAGTTTTATGGTAAGGTTTGCAGAACTGCAATAGGAGCTCGCCCTAATAGGAACCTAGGCAAATCAGTCACGCACTTCTTTTGCACCCACACTCCCCGAGTCAAATATTTTGACGGTTTGTCAAAGAAGTGACAAGACAAACCCGAACCGGAACCGATAGCGCAGTGCCCCAGAATTTAGATTTTTTGTTGTTTCGTATTTGGTCCCAACTCAGTTTCTTCATAAGTGCCGACCGTGTTAAAGGGGAATTCACACATTTAGCCCGATTTGCATTTGCTTGCGATTCCAGAGGCGGGAGACCCGACAGACCGGAGATTTACGATACCCAATCGATGTGGCATCGAAACCACGGCTACATTCGGGCCAAAACATCGTGCCAGTTTTCAGTTTATATCGGAGTTCGGTGTGTATGGTTTGTGTCTCCCGAGACAGCTACTGTTTCTTGAACTCCCTACTCTATAAGGCTGATTCCCTCGCATCAAAACGAAATTAAAGATGGCCATTGCCGCAAAATAACCGCTGGCTTGGCACCGGACGTCTTGATACTTATGGCGAGAAAATGGAAAATTCGATGTCGCCATTAACATTTATTGCCACTTTGGGAAAACTCGATTACACCACCACCGCACCGCGCACATTGCAATGCCATTGCACAGCCGCCATTTTATGAGACGCGCCTGGGCACTTATGGCATCATCAGGACGTCGAGGGGATGATCCTGGGGGGAGGATGGATGGATAGCTAGGGAGCTGGAGAGCTGGAGAGCTGGCAGTCCTCGTAAAACGGATTTTGCGCTTAGTCAGGATGCGTGGCAGCAGTTTTATGGACCGCTCCGGCACTCGGGAAAATGTATACAGTTTTCCATTTACAACCTTCGCGCTCCACTGCGCCTGCAGCCTCCGCTGTTTGCCATAAAATATCGAAATGTTCGCAGCCATAAAAGTTTATGAGTGCAGGCACCCAAATTGGGATTGCTCAAGCTCCGAAATCCAGGACGCAGGGTGGAAAGTTGTCAGAACAGAACGTAGCATTCGGCCAGCTGGCAAACTCTCCGGAAATGGATAAGCATGTGGCATTCTCGGTCGTCACCGTGTTCTGGCTGCTGTTCGCCATCATTGGATTCCTGGTGTCCTACAGATACGAGGAGCGTGGCATAATCCGCTGCTGTGTGATCCTCACGGCCGTTTGCTGCTACTTGGCCTGGCTGGTCACCTTCCTGATGCAGCTGAATCCACTGACCGGACCGCGGGGCAACCAGAAGACGATCTTTGGCATAATGAGCTACTGGCCCAACTCTTTTGTTCACGATCAAGATGATCCCTAATGCAGCTGCAGTTTATATATTTTTTATGTATAAGGAGTTTAATTTTACAAATTAAAAAAAAAACAAGATCTGGAATATCTTGCATAACAAGTATCTAAAATAATTTAAAATTAATATTTATTTGTAACCCAAGTACACAGAACAAATCGATTTAGAATATATATTAAATATCAAAGTTAAAGAAATACTTTTTGTGTTTCAGAATCGTAACAATCTGGTTTACTTTTCTTTCAATAACATTAAATTATTGAAATATTTGGGATACACCATTTATTCTATGCCATTTATTCATGTAAAACAAAACGGTGGAAAAGAAATAAATTAACAAATTATATTGTATCCTCTTCAAAACAGTAAAATGTGCTCTATCGTAATACTCTACCACAAATCAATAAATTTATTCACTTTTATACAAAATATAGAAATATATGTCCATAAAAACAGATGCCAATTATTGTCTTATAAATCTGGATCCAGACAGTCTTGTAGCTCGTCCACAAAATCGACGACCTTCTGGAAGTTGGGACGCTTTTTCAGGCATTCCCCAACCAAGTCAATGGTCTTGGTAACACCTAAGTTTTGGGCAACATTCACGGCATATGTCAAGGTCTCTTTGGGTTCCTTCTTCTGAAGATATATGCTGTCAATCAGGTCGGGTTTATAGGAGTGAAGGATGGCGCAAAGAGCCCGTCCGCTGCTCCAGGAAGCACTGAACTCGTACATGGGGAGACCGTAGGGTTTGACTCTTTCCTTGCACCAGCGGAGCAGGCTGAGCCACCGATCACCAAAGGTTTTTCCCAGGTATTTCGGCAGGGCTGGGGAACTAGGAACCTTGGAGGCAACTTTACTAGTCACCGAAGCGACTGAGGAGTGCCGAATAACCACAGATTTGGTCTTGTCCCTTGACCAAACACGGATCAAACGCGTTTTAGACTTAATAGATGATGACTGAGAGCAGGACTTGTATATCATGTCCCAGAAGTCCTCGGATAGCTGCGGACACTTCACGGGAGCTTTTAAAAAACTTCGACCTTTACATTTAAAGCAGCTTGGTCTTTTTCCCAGATTTCTTTCTTTTGATTGAGTTTTAGAAAGTTCTTTCTGCATATCCTTGAGTTTTTGATTCTCTTCGGTGAGGATTTTTACCTTTTTCTGGGATTCCGATAGACTCTTCTCGAGTGCTTTGACGCGATTCTGCTCTTCGGTGAGCTTCACCTCCGCGATCTCTTGTTTTTTCCGAGCCTGACGGACCAAAAGCCGCTCTTTCGATATCATCAACTTGTATCCTATTTGCTCCAGATCCCGCTTTTTCTCCACGTTTATCAACTGGAGGCGCAAATCAATTAACTCATCCGTAGTACTTTCACTTTCTGTTTTTACATCGCCTGGCTTCTTATCAGTATCCTTGGGTGGTGAAGACTTTTTCGAGGCATTCCTGATTACAGTCTCCAGCTGAACAAGGACACTTTCAACGTGTAGGTGAAAGAAGGATTGATTCGCCGCGTTAAGCCTTCCTTCACTCTGAAATAACGGCAGCACCGAAGAAAGTCCTTTTATGTTCTGAGTGCCTGAGAATAAAAATGCATTTAAAATAAAGTCATCCCTCGCAAGTACTCACATTGTGACAGAATTATCCCGTTTGCCGCCTTTTCCTGATCGCAGAACTCGTTACTTTCCACAAATTTCTCCCTCATGAACCTGGTCAACAGAATTATCTTCCCCAAGCAGTTCTTCATCTTGAGCACTCCATTGCCGCCCCCATCCCCAGTTCCTTCACCTAATTGCGTGTCATCCTTCAAATCGGACAGAATGGCTCTTATCTGGCTTATATGTTCCTTTAGCATGGAACCCATGGCCACTGATAATTAAATAAAAGGTAGTGTGACTTGTCCAAATAAAAAACCTTGAGAAATTGCGACTGAGAATTTTGGAAGTGTAAAGTTTTTTTAGTGGTGGGTGAGTTATAAATTTGGGTTACTAGATCTACATATATGTTTAGAAAGTTCGGCTAATTTTGGTTAAGTCTATTCTAGGTAGGTTTGAGCATTCCTCGATTGTTTTCTTTTTTAATAAAAAAGATAAAACTTTATGTTAATTATATTTACTTTCTTTCGTTCAATCAATCAATCTTACCATAATGCAAACGAAAATGTGTAGCGCCGCCTGAGAATTTAAATATAACAAAATTTACCACGTTGTAAAATGCGGCCGTTTCTTGAACTAATAACTACCATGAACGAAGCGCCACCTATATTCATGGCAACCAGCTTATGTTTAGGAGCGTTTTTAACTCACCCCATAAAATTCGGTATACCGACCCATCCCCTGAAACCAAAGACTTAGCACCTTGTTTCAAAATTGGTTTATATTCAGGTATATATATTTTCTTAATAATATCAAAATTACAGAACGAGAATAACAGGATAGAGAACTAAATACTGATTAATATCTGTAAATAAAATAAAAATTAGTTGTTAGAGAAATGCTCATAAAGGCAAAGAGGCAAACCCACCTGTAGTAATTGGCTTTAAAAGGCCCGGCCTTGTTTAAGCCCATGAATTTGGCCTGCTCGTCCGTGAGCTCCGTGAGATGAGCATCGAAGGTGGCCAGATGCAAACTAGCCACGTACTCATCTGTAATTATACAATAAATTATCATAAATATTTTAACTGTACTAACAGAACAGCCTACCCATTTTCTTTGGCAGCAGATATACATCCGATTTGTATCTTCCTGGCGCTGAGAAGAGTTCAATGAGAGCCAGGGCCTGAGTGGAAGAGGCCACGGATACGACAAACGAGGAGATTGTGGAGCAGGAGAGATTCACCAGCCTTCCCTCGGCCAGCAGAATTATCATCCTGCCATCAGGCCACCTGATGTGGTCAACTTGGGAGCGCACTCGCTCCCACGTAAGTTCAGGGGTATGCAGGCCGTTCTGAAATACATTTTAGTAAATTAAAAAATATATCTATTAACATCAGATAATCCTAAATACTCACCACATCAATTTCGGAGCAAGAGTGTCCCATGTTGCAGAGGATGCAGCCATTTTTCATACGATTCATGTGATCGCGGGTGATTACATTTTTGTTTCCCGTTGCCGTGACCACCACATCCACGTTCCTGATGACTTCGTTCAGCCGCACCACCCGGAAACCATCCATGACCGCCTGAAGAGCGCATATGGGATCCACCTCCGTGATGTAGACAATGCAGCCCTGACCCTTCAGCGACTGGGCACAGCCCTTGCCCACATCCCCGTAGCCACAGATCACAACCTGTTTTCCGCCAAACATAATGTCCGTGGTGCGCTTTAGACTAAGAGGAGGTTAAATAACAATAAATATTATATTTAAATAGCTCACCTGTCGAGGATGGAGTCACGACAAGTGTAGAAGGTGTCAAACTTATTCTTGGTAACCGAATCGTTGACATTGATGGCCGGAACGGTGAGTTTGCCCCCCTTGGAGAGCATGTACAGCCGATGAACCCCGGTCACGCTCTCCTCCACAATGCCCCGGATGGCCTTGAAGTAGTCCGGATACTTCTTGAGCATCAGGTGCGTGGCATCGCCGCCGTCGTCCAGGATCAGATTGGGCTGCCAGCCCTCCGAGTAGATGGCCTTGTCCAGGCACCACCAAAACTCCTCCTCCGTCTCTCCGCGCCAGGCGAAGATGGGGATGCCCGCCTCCGCCAGAGCGGCCGAAACGGCGTTTTGAGTCGAGTAAATGTTGCAGGCAGCCCAGCGAACGGAGGCGCCAAGTTGGACGAGCGTTTCGATCAGGACCGCCGACTGCGCGTTGACGTGGGTGCACCCCACAATGTGGGCTCCCTTCAGGGGCTTCTCATCCTTGGCCCTCTTCCGCAGCGTCATAATGCCCGGCATCTCCGACTCGGCAATCTCGATCTCCCGCCGTCCAAATGCACTCTTCGAAATGCTCTTCACGCAAAAATCGGTTCCGCCGGCGGAGTTGCGCTGATGGTTGTCCTTCGGCGAGATCTCGTCCTCATCGGAGCTTCCGGTGAAACAGGCTAGAAGGTAAGATTTACAAGATTTTTAGAAAATTTTATATTCCGCTTTAGAAATTGAACTCTTAAAGAAAATATGTACATTTTTTGATATTCCTTGGATTTAATTTAAATATTACATTTTGTTTAAAAAATATTTGAATTATAATAATAATAATGAATAATAATACATCTTTTTTATTTTTAGAAAATAATGTTTGGTACTTACTAGAGCTGAATGAGCAGGTGGAGACATCAGAAAACCGTCTAGCTTCAATACTGGACTTCTTCACTGCAGTCTATTAAAATACGTGTATAAATCAAATGAAACCAAAAAAGAAATAATCTATGTAAGCTAAACTCTGGTTATATGACTTATGATAATAACTGTCAAGAAAACGATGAATATCTTATCATTTATTTGATCTTAATGGGAGTAAGTAATAATTAGCTTATTCTATTTATAAACTTTGTTTTTACAGCAAGCAACACATAACTCATTTAGTTTAATTTATTCCAAATTTATTGCTTTGCATATTTTAGCATCATTTCCAAGTGCTAATAAATACAGTTGCCGACATCTAATCAATTTGACTAACTAGGTGCACCGTATAATCAAAGGTAATGGCACCGATTCGCATGCCATAGAATTTATTACACTTTTCAATTAACAAATCGCTAGAAAATTAAAGGCATCCAAAATCGCACATTGATACGAGATTGATATGAGAAACCAATTTGTGGGCGCAACTTCTGCGCCGTATTCCGGGCAAATCTAGATTTAAGTGCAAAGAGAAGCCGAAGGGAATATATTCGAAGCTGGTCACTAATTGGCATCGTTTAGCATACCGGCGATAATTCGTCGCGCCAATTGATTCGAAAAGATATGAAATCGCGAGTATACTATATGTGGTCTCAGAATCCGGACCTCCATCGGTTGCTTCCCGGAGTGTATGTAAACAGTCGAATTAAGGAAATCTGCGATTGTATACCTTGTCCATTGTGTCTATTGTTGTTTACGTTCCACTGGCCAGACCATATGGAATAAACATGCACTTGTATCTACAACATTACCTTCTACGATCTCTATAAGCCGATATTTACTACCCCCAGCAGATCAATCTTGTGATTAGAAGTTGGAAGTCTGCACGGCTAATAAATGTAAGATTTATTGGGAGCGAGATTTATCGGGGCCATGTGGTGTGCCATATATTCCATTTGAAATTTTGGTTAGTTTACTCATTAAAATTGGGATAATTAAATGGGGGTCAACCATTTACGGTTTCTCAATTAAAGCTGTTTCACTGGATTTGTCATGCGATCACTTTCACAAAGGGTATTAAAAGCTTCGAGGTGAATGCCTCGCGTTAATTTATTGTTCACAGAGCGTCTTTGGGGGCTTTGTTTGTTTGTCGAGGTGTCACGTGCTGTTTTTATATTAATCGCCAAGTTCAGCGATAGAAACGAGTTGTGTGAGGCTGGTGAATCCAGCTCACCTACTAACTTAAAGTGGCCAATAAATATTCACTATGCTATTTGATAGGCCCATTGTTATATTTACCTTATCAGCCAGACTCAGGTCGGCAAACGTTGTCTCTGGCATTTTGGACATTTTGAAGGCGCTGAGAGCAGATAAAGAAGAAAACAAAAAATAAACCAAATATAATCGAATAAAAACAAACAAGCGTAGTCAGTGCCAGAAATTATTCAACAGAGCGAACGACCTTCGGGGACTTACATTTAGACGGATCCGAAACAGGTTATAAAGTATGCTCGGCTTTGTCGCCGACTTTTTTCCGACTTCTTACGTTCTATGCACCCCGGAGACCGGCTCTAATCATCCAGTGCAAGTGTTTGGATATCACCAAGACCACGAGCTTATATCCCACTTGTATTTGGAGGAGGCACAACGTCTGTTCTCGCGGAGATCTCCAATCAGACTAGATTGGCCCGCGTTTCGAATTCAAACGAGATCGCCAATCGATCGATTCCGTTCTCGGTCTGTTTGCCTTATGTATTTGTATCTGTATCTGGGCCGATCTCGGATCTCCGATCTCCACGGACCGTCCGCTCGCGACTGAGGCAAACAACAAACTGACTCACTGCACCGGGTTTATAGGGAGCAGCACGATCGTATAGAAATAAAGAAATACGGCAACTAAAAAACGAAAACAAAATCCAAAAACACAACAAGACCACGGAGCGAGTATCAGCAGCGGTTCAAATAAAAGATCGCCACATTTATGAGAATCTTATCACGACGCTGGGCTCTTATCGCTTCGTACCCCCGTAGAGCTCCCCACTCGTATACCCCTTAGGCACTTATCGTGATCCAACTTCACCCCGTGCAGTATTCCAGAGATTACGGAAATCAATTTCGACTCTGACGTAGGCAAAGTGTCCACTCGGATGAGTGGATTTCATTAATGCAGCTAGCCACTTCGCGACTTAAGAGTGTACTTTAAGTCGAGATGCCGTTCTGAAAAACTTAATTGAAATTAAATCTGAAAAAATATTAAAGCATACAGGGTTCTTATCTTTGCCTCCCGGAATATTTTGGGAGCTAAGTGCTTTAGCTTTTCTAATGAGATCATTGTAGAATAATACAGCACTCGAGTGACATCATTCTTATCAACTCTTTTAAAAACATAGCCTAATCATTGTAAATGTTTTTAAGAGTTATCAGCGTGTTAGTATTGCCAATGATTATTTAAAGCCAATCTTTAAATGTACTTCGATTTTAAAGCTATCTGAATTATTAAACCCTTGAAAAAAATTTAAAATAGATGTTTAGAAATTCAGTTTGTAGCCAAACTAAAGCCTATAAGAACTAAAACTTCCACCAACATATTTCTTAAATCTTTCTTCCAATTAGTTTTTGTGTTTACAGGGGTTGGTCGTTAATTTGACTTTCTAACGATCTATTCGGCCATTTTTCTCGAACATTACCCAATGATTTGATTGCATTACATTTTATTCGATGTTCGTGCGCTTTTAGCGTGGCCATAAAGAGGGAAGAATTTTAATCAAGGCATCGAAATGGGAATTACACCATCAACCCTCCTGTGAAATCCGGGCCAAGGGATGCTGGTTAGGGGATGCAGCATCTGCGGGGGATGATTGTTACCTTAAATTGGTCCAGAGCCAGGGGTTGGGAATGTCATTATGTGAATCCGAAGGTCTAATTGGTCGCTTCAATTCCGAGTAGCAACTCTCGAAGAATTGGTCCAAGCATTGTGCGTGATAAACATTTATTATACCGGCTTCTGTTCAGAATTCTCGTGATCTTGTAATCGTTTTTTATTGTATATTGCAGATGCTACCACTTGAGTGCCAAAGGCAAAAGAGAACAGTTTAAAGGGCAAGTAATTTCGTTTATTCCATTAACTATCTTTGTGATCTTTCATAGGACTAAACTTATGAGAATTAACACATCCTAAAAATACAATCCACATTCCATAGTTTGGCATTAGCAGTCATTGTCGCACTCTTATTGCACCGAGAGTTTTTCAAACTCCCATCTTTATAAAAACCACATCGTCTGCGTTTAGGGTCTATTTACAACGTACGTACTATTTAAAAGTAGTTAAATCTACGCTTGCTTATGTACAAGAGTCTACTTAATACCGTCGAGGTACCTATATACAAGAAGCCAGTGCCTTTGAGCCTTTGTCTTTCTCAAAGCGAACCGACCTTCTCCATCAAATACCAGGGCAGGAATACGGAGGCGGCCACCACGGCCACGCAGGTGGCACACATGGCCACTGTCGCCGAGAGACTTGTCATCGAGAAGTGGTCCTCCTTATCCTCCAGCTCCTCGTGGGGATGCTTCTCGAACTCCAGAACCTCGACGTCGAAGCGAAACCGGACTTTCGACTCCGGAGAGTCCTTGCGCCAAACCAAGTGACCGGAGGACTCGCGGCGCTCCAGGCTCCATTTTGGATCGTGGACTGGAAGTTAGTAAATACAAAAATTAATTAGTTTTATAATTAAATTAATTATAATAAATGTTATAGCTTATAAACATGTTTAAGAATGCTCTTTCAATTTTACAAGAATTAAAAAATATATCTGAAGATTTTTTTTTTAATTTAATTATGTTACCAAATACATATTTCAAAATAATGTTATTTTATTTGTAGTTGATAGATGAAGAAACATTTTGCAAAGCTTTATTATACACACCGATTCTACATTACACAAAAATAAATATTGTCCCATAAGTATGCTTTAAAATGAATTTCCAGACTTTGTTTTGTTGATCGTGACATTTTAAAATGATTTCAAATGAAAGTGGTAGAACAGCTATTTTTAAAGTTATGGTTTCCACATGATTGTGATCTGTCTACAAAGTATAATATCCTCTTTTTTGATGTCAAGTTAATTGCTTCAATTTAAATATATTTACCTGATCCAGTCATTCTGCCTTTTTGGGAGTAAGTTCAACTCGGAACCCTGAAATGGCACAAAAAAATATCATTGAATAAATTAAGTGAAAAGCACTGCGTATGTAGACACCGATTAAATAAAATGTTTGTTGTTTTATTTCGAGAAACGTTCTGATACCCATAAGTAATCACACGTTCTAGGTGAAGTACGACCATCTAATTAGCATTCCAGACACACGATCAATTAGTGCTCACACTTCCCGGCATTCGCGAAATTAAAATGGAACACGTCGGTTAAGTGTATGACCCTGTCCTTCCACCGCTCAACTGTCGCCAGTGAATAAATTGGACGCTGCCCGGAGCAAAGCTATATTTTCCCATATGATGAATACTTTGTGTATGATATTCCATTAACCCGGCGTGAGTGCGCATAGACTTTAGTCGGCTGAAATTCCAGTCGCTTGAGAACCAGGCCCTTAAAAATTCGCTGGCAGGTGGGGAAGACGCCACCTGACTTTTTACTTTTCCCCAGTTTACACGTCGCCGGGCATTGATTTTATTTTATTGTCTGGTTTTTTTTTTTGTCATGAGAAAAAGTGGTGCCACACACGAGGGCAGAAGGCAAAAATCAATCACGTTCGGCACTTTGTACTGGTGGCAAAAAGTTTATCACATGGGGTGTTTAAGTAATCAATAATTGTAAATATTGCAAATTTGATAAGCACTAAGCGAGCGAGTGACCAGGAAATTACCAAAGAATTGCTTATCTAATTTTCAGGTTTTATTGAGTCGATGGCTATTTTTTAACAACAGTTCAAAGCAATTTATTGGTTTTTTTTATTTCAATTTTGAGTTAAATTTATAATTTTTATTTATCAAAGTAAGCCCAAGCCATTTCCGTAGATTTGTAATTTACAATTACGTAAATGCCTTGAACCGTGACAATATTTTGAATGAAAAGGTAACCTTGCTTATACGGATATCCAAGCCGATAGTCTTCAATGTCGAAAAACAAGACGATAAGTGACGGACTTTAATTTAATTTACCATCGTTATCTTTAGGCTCTAGCGATTTGGCAAATATTCAAATGAAAATATAGGAAGTCTGTTTGGGATAAAAACAGATGGGATCGTGAAAAAACTCCCTCATTGTGCATGACGCAAAACGGGCGAAAAACAAAAATAAACGAAAAGAGAGGAGCAACAAACAAATTGAAATGTTCGTACTGCCTTTCCTGATACCCGGTACTTAAGAAATATTTTTAGACAATTCTTTCACTTGGAATAGTATAATAAATCAAAATTTGCAAAAGAAATATTATGATTGCGTTTAAGATGGGTAAATAAATCAATACGCCCTGTTGCTAAGGGGTATACAAGAATCTGAACACATGCTGCCTTCGTTTTTGAATGCGGTTTTTGCATATTTTACTTGGTGCTCGTACTCCGAAATGACATCGAGAAAGGTCGCAGCGCCAAATTAGCATTCACGCATTGTGGACTGCCCTTGAATTCCGGCATTACGACAGCTTACAAAACCGATTCCATTTCATTTTCTGGAAACCCATGATACACAGTTAAAATAAACCCTTGATCTGGGTATTTGATTACGTTGGAAAGCACTAATATTTACCGACTCACTTTTAAACTATACTGACTATACCGATAGGTAAGATCTTAGCACATTTCGCCACCGGATAATAAACTTGGACGATTGCCCGCACGATCCGAATGGAAAGTGATCGGTCTATGGCGATTTGCGAGTCAGACAGGGCTTTTTTAATGGACTTTGATCCGAACAATGCGATTCTTTGTGATTACTACGCAAGTATCTGCAATAATACACCGCTTCGATCGCTTTTGCATGGCATAAAGTCCCATATGATCTGATGTATGGGTGTTTTTAATTGGTTTTTCCTATTTTTGTTGCTGCTCTGATAAGATTCACAAAGAAATGGCAACGTCAGCTGAGCACTTTTAATCAATGAACTCACTCGTTTCGCAGATGCCCATTTCCACTTGAGTCTGCCGGCCACAGTGGACACTGGCTACATTCGACACTAACTGGAAGAGTGTCACGGTTAACACTCTTGGCTTTTGAGCTTTTTAAGCCAAAACCTGATTTGGCCAATGCCATTATTATGCACATCCACAGGCACGAGTTGCGCAAGCCACGCTCCACTGTCTCACAGTAAAGCCGCTAGCTTGGAGTAGTGAAATAGTTAGTTTCCACAAGTGCGAATCGCAATCCGACACAAATCAACATTTAAATTCACTGGAGGTAAACACGCGCCTGCGATAAGAGCGAAAGACCTCTTTCGGTGAATTGATATTGTTTGCACATACAAATGTACATCGTACGACTATGTTGTCAGTTAATCAATAAATATGTGGGGGTTCTCGCACAGAGAAAGAAATAAAACAGTTTTTGAATTGGTATTTATTTGGAAAAGGACTGGAATATTAAACATTTATTTTTTATGAATTTTGTATCGAAATATAATTTGACTATTTATTAATAATCACAAATCGGCAAGGAATTTATAAAATTTTTAATTAGTAAAAAAATATAAATGGAATGTTTAGTAATATCACATTTGAAGTCAATTCTAAGAGACGTGAGCAATTTGTTTGTGTACATAAGTAATTGTATTTTTTTCAATTAGTCACAAAACATCTACCAGTTTTTAAGATTTTGTTTATCAAGATTTATCAAGATTTTTATGAGACATAATAGCTAATTTTGTGATCAATTTCGAATCGGATATTAATAAAATTAGTGGTCTTCCACATCATATTTATTTGGGATTTTTTAACACGATTTGGTGACAAATTTTTCCCCCGTGCCAGAATCGATTTTATGGTTGTTTTGGCAACCCGAGTAATCAATAACAAACTCTATTTAGTTTTAAAATGTTGCATTTTTATGTAAACAGTCGAGTTTTTGTTATTACCGCTGCGATTTGAAGTGACTCGATTTGCAACTCGAGGCCAAGCGCCGATTGAGAATTAGTCAACAGCAGTGCACCGCCGCAAAAAAACACTCGCACACACTCTCGAAAAGTCGATTCAATTCGATTCGGATCGATCTTGCTGAGCTTTTGCCGCGTGTGGGCCGCGCCGAACTATTGGG
>JBAMCJ010003809.1:0-13276 GCA_037075205.1 Drosophila prostipennis | reverse complement strand
ATAGTCTAGTCACACTATGTGGGGTAACCCATCGAGTCAGCCAGTAACCCGATTACTCCAAAAAAGTGTTTCCACTGGGTTAACTCCCAATATCGGGTAATGACAGCTAGTGTTTGTTGTTTTTGTTGTTTATTTTACTAGGGATGGACCTTCAACGATAGGAAATAAATACAAAATAGACCGAAAAATACAAAAAAATACTCAGAAACACCAAATACCCTAAAATTACCTCACTTTTGCCCACATCTAGTTGCCTATACACAACCTATGTAAAAAAAAACAGGGTTATGTCAATAACCCCATAACTCCATAACTCGACCCTAGTGTAAATAGGCTATAAGTCTTTCTTCAAAAATTATTAATACTAGGCAACCTGATTATTTGTATGACATGATTCGTTTTACGTCCTCACAAAGGACAAACAATATAATAAGCATCAGAACAAAACTTGCAAGCTCGGAGAAACAATTCCTTGTATATGCCATAAAAATTTGGAACTCTTTTCCTCATTCCTTAAAAACCATTAACGGCACATTAAAATTTAGTGCTAAACTTAAACAACACTTTAACACACCCACATAAAACAAAATAAGTAAAATAAAATAGTAAAAAGCATTATAAAAACACAAAAATAAAAAAAGAATGTAACTTAAAAATGTAAAATATATTAGTTGTAATTGAAATTGTTTTAGTAATGTAATTGAAACTGCAATTGTAATGTAAATGAATTTGTAATTGTATTTGTAATAGATTTTTTTTTTTAATGTAATTAATGTAAGATTTTATGTACAAAGTGACTGGCGCAGTAAGAAATAAGTTTAACACTTGTCGCGCTAGGATAGAAAAACAATAAAATTAAATTAAATAAAGTTTAATTACGTTATTATTTATCAAATATTCCTTCAACTTTGAGAAAAGCAAAAGAAAAAATCCTCGTATGGAAAGTAAACAAGATTTGAAAATGGAACACTAAGTATTAATCCAAGTTTGTTTAAGTATTTAGACTACAAGTTTGTTCGCCAATATTGCTTAGAATCCTTTAAAGATTACGTTCCCCTTATACGATTCATCACTTTTTTCGGCCCCATTCAAATCGACCCGCCCTAATATAAATATATACGTTATAGGGTCGGAAATGCTTCCTTCTAGCTGGTACATACTTTTGGACGAATACAATATAACATTTTACTCTGCAAGTAACGGGTATAAATACCGCAATGACCAACACTAAACACTTTGAGTCTTTATCTTATAGTAGTTATATACACAGTGCAACATGAAAAATGTAACCGCAATTCTGATTTCATGGGCGGAAAGTACTCATCGAAATAAGCTAAAACCCATTTGGGTTTCCCTGGCTTAGCTCGCGTTTACCTATTATAGCGAGTTAAAGTTTTACATACAAAATTTATTTGTAACGGCCATATCTTGTGAACCGATTACAATTTCACTATCAAGTCTTCAGTGATTATGTAGCTATGAACCCAAGGAACTAAATTGACAAATGAATGGAATGGAATTTAAGCACGCATTGCTATGGCACCGACCTCCAGTTTAAACTCCAGCTACATCTTGTAGAAATCGCCGATATACAGTTGTTCAGCTTGAAGTTTGTTAGTTGCGACGAATAATGGCTTCAAAATGAGAGAAAGTGTGCGAATTTTACTACAGTCAGTACCCGTCAGCTTAGATTCTCCATCTAGCTCATGATTGCAAAACTCTTCCAGTTCTAAAGGTTTTTGCCACATTATGTAAGTTGAACACCAACGCGTGGGCACATCGATTACTGACTGAGGTAATGACTGGGCACAAGACTTAAACCTTAATAAAAATAAAATTTTTATCAAATAATTATTATAAATTTAAAATAATACAAACCTGCTCAAGGGGGATCGTAGAATTTTTACTACTTTACGAGATTTTTCAATAATTTCATGACAGTCCGAGTTATTCAAAAATCCTTAACACATAATTGTAAGGTATGGGCAGCGCATTTTATCGAAGTTATGGAAAATATTGTAAGGTTTTTTAATATTTCCTCATCTTCATATATTTCGGTTTCGTCGGTTTCTTGCATAATTCGTCATTAGATTCATCGTTCAAAAGGTCCACTGCTTTGAGCACGTTCCTTCCATTATCGGTAGTGATGCAGTAAATCTGGTTTTTATTAATTTCAAATTCGTTTAAAAGTTGCTCGATTTTTGTGCATAAATTGGCTTCTGAATGCCTCTGGCGCAACTCGACAAGTCTGAGAGTTTTGATACAAATCCGGTTATTTAAGTAAATTTGAGCATTGATACCAAAAATTCCGCTGTTATATCAGGTAGCAGTGTCCATTTTAAGACACACCATATTATTTTTGAACAATTGTTTTAAATTTTGTTTTATTTCATTGTATTTCAGTCCAATTAGGTCCATTACATTTTTAGACGACACTGGTCTCATTTTAGACCATCAAAAATTGGTTTTGTCAAAGTTTTAAAACCTTCAGAGTCTAGTACTGAAAACGTCATTTTTTCGGTGGTAACAAGATCGATACAGGCTTCAGTTACTTCGCCTTTTGACAATAAACCATAAACCATAAACTTCGTTTGTCTCTCAGATACAACTATGCGCTCATGTCTGTGGGCGTCCGAAAACTTTGCGATTTGTGCGAACTAGCTTTTGTAGTTCTCAAGATCTCCGCGTTCGTGCAGACAGACAGACAGACGAATGCTGTTAGATCGCCTAGGCTAGTGATCCTAAACAAGAATAAATATAATTTACTGCGTCGGAAAAGCTTTCTTCTGCCTGTTAGATATTTCTTAATAAATACAACATAACCATCTTAATTTATCTTTCTTTATTTGAATATATATTGCAGCGACTTCAAAAAATATTAATCTTTACATTTATAAATATATACATTTATTTCGTGGGTAAGCACCATTTTTTATGAATTGAAAGACCTAGTCTACGCCTCCCCTACATTTACGTATGGTTAGATAACACTAGTTTACAACAAAAAAAGATTAACCTTGAGACCAATTTTTTGTGATTGGTTTTGAGTTGCTAATCACGCTGAACAAATTACAAAAATTTTCCAAAGAAGCGTTTTGAAGATATTCGCGAAAATCCAGATTTTCGGCACTTCTTTTATAAAACCTAGCAGATCTCAAAAAACATTGGACCAAAAAATTAGTAACGGTCACTATTTAAAAGGCAATAGATGTACCTTTCCGAAAAACTATTACTTTTTGTGATAGGGCCGCAATTAACGGAGGTACAACCTGTGAAAGTTCAAAAAAGTTTCATTTTTGGCGTTTTTTTGTTATAGCTAGTTATCATTTAATTAACATAAATACAAATAAAAATGTATAAATTATTTTAAGCTTTCAGATCTAAAGCCCCTTTTGTTGTTAACAAGTTAGAGCCAAATATTTGCAAATTGAGTGCAATTTCTGGGAGATATGCATTTTTCAGTGAAAAAACCCAATTCCACAAAAGTGTTTTCAAGGCATTTGGCCTGCTTTTGTTAAAGCCTATTCACATTAGGCAACATCTACCGTTTACCGTCTACCGTCTCAGACGGTCATACAAATTTGACAAGCTAAACGGTTGAAAATATTCCACCGTCAACCCTTTGATGTTCCTATCCCATCTGTTTCATCTAGTATTTTTAGTATATTTTGTACCAAACATCATAAAAAAATCAAAAATTCAAAACGAAAAGACTTTAATGTCAACGAAAATGAAATTCCAAATAAAAATTCCAGGCGGTGGAGCAGGTAAATTTTAGTAGAACTTTTTGAAACAGTTATAGGAGATCTTCCCCTACATTGCAGTTTCGAAGAGTACATCGACCAGCACTGAGTGGAGCGTGGAAATGGAAAGTGTCATGAAGTTTTAACCGGAGAGAAGTGCGCTGGCGTAGTTAACACGAAAACCCCCCTGCCTACGCCCCAATGTCATGGACAGCAGTGCCGACAAAGTTGCAGATCACTATTGGAAGTCGCGAGAAATGCTCTCTTTAATGACAGAATGCCGCTTTTTAAGATGGATTATGAAATATAAATGTTAAAAAAATTGTCAAAGCCATTGACAAATTTTATATATACAATATATATATACATATTTTAACAAACAAATGATTCATGTCCACATTGTCCATTTCATTGTCGAATTGTCAGATTTCTGCAAATAAAATTTCCACATTCAATAAAATATTCATGTCTTATTTTATTCACATTGACACTCGAAACGGAAAATTTAGACGGCAAACGGTAGACGGTAGTGTGAACCTGAATTTCATTTTTTCACCATCTTCCCAACGTTCCCCCAAAATATACTGTAATGTGAATAGGCTATTAGTTTGGTTTTTGACATATAAACAAATTAGGAGTATTTTTGGTAGATTTAGGAGTACATTTTTTGCTTAAGTACTTCAAATGTAGTCGAAATATATATAAGTATACTCCTTAATGTACAATAAATACTCATATTTTGTTTATATGTCAAAAACCAAACTAACAAAAGCAGGCAACATGCCTTGAAAACATTTTTGTGGAATTGGGTTCTTTCACTGAAAAATGCATATCTCCCAGAAATTGCACTCAATTTGCAAATATTTTTTTAACTTTCACATGTTGTACCTCCGTTAATTGCGGCCCGATCACAACGAGTAATAGCTTTTCGGAAAGGTGCATCTATTGCCTTTTAAATAGTGACCGTTACTAATTTTTTGGTCCAATGGTTTTTGAGATCTGCTAGGTTTTATAAAAGAAGTGCCGAATATCTGGATTTTCGCGAATATCTTCAGAACGCTTCTTTGGAAATTTTTTTAATTTGTTCAGCGTGATCAGCAACTCAAAACCCATCAAAAAAAATTGGTCTCCGAGAATATCTCGAAAAAAATGTAATGTTGTAAACTAGTGTAATACAACTAATCTGACATTAAATAACATAGTCAATAAAGATCAACAATTCTAAACTAAACTAAACACAATAATTAGAACCGGCTAACTTTCGTTCTGTGGTGAAGTCACTAGTCGATCCTTCAGCATAGAGGTGTACTATGTTCCAGAGAGACTGAATGGCACGCCAAAAAGCTGTTCCCACCCTTTTCCGATGACATTTAGGCAACACTCGGCGTTGGTATGCGTTTCGAACAGCAAGTGCCATATTTCGCATTTGTTTTGGGTCTCGTCGATGAAGTTGATCACATAATTTTGATCTGTGACGCGTTCCATGCCTACCAAATTGCTTAAGGGCTGACTGAGGCTTAGTTCTGGGTGAATTGATTTATCCGTCATTTGGCTTGATAGCAATAAGAACTTGCCATTTCCTGATATATACAAATGTGACTCTGTGATTAGGAGCAGACAGGGTTCAAAGGTGTTCTTCTCTTGCTCAAAAATCCATCGGCAGCTGGGAAGGAGGGAGCACATCTTAATGGGTTCGGATACAATAGTCTGAAACTGATTGCTGAGGGTGATGGATGGTTGGTAAATCAGTTCGCACTGCTCTGGCAGAGGATTACCTATTAAAAAAATAATTTATATTTTGTACTGTATTTTACTGTGTGTACAGTTTACTTACGTTGCAAGTAATGAAGTAAGCTATCGGTCCTTAGCATGTCGTGCAACATCAACATAAATCCGCCGTAATCCCTTAAGACGAAGGACAATCCAAGCTTCCAGGGCAGCAGCTGAATCGCCACTAATCGATCAACCGAGACACTTGCGACCTGGCGCAGCCACTTTGGGACATCGTCTTGCGGTAATGCAAATGACTCCATTAGATAGCACTTGCAGTTGGACATCACCACGAGTCCTTCACACAAGACATGGGTCTCCTCGTTATATACGCGTCCCTTTGCCAACCACTTAAAATGCTCACCATCCTCTTTAAACTTTCGCTGGTAGAAGTAGAGCTTTAGACGATGATCAATATCATTAAAGTCGCTGTAGTTAAACTTGTAGGGCTGGGTACCCAAGACGCTACATTCCGACTCCAATAGTTTCTTTGAACTGGACATGAGCAGGTTAGTTGATTGAAATACCGATGCGAACGGTAAAAGGCTGACATGCTCAGCTCTTTTCAAATTGCTATTTAATTCCGCATCTGTGCTACTTATTTGGCTATTTGCCGATTCAGCAAGCAAAGAATTTGAAAGATTATGCGGTGCATCGATGCCCGGATGCTCGTAGGTTGTGCAAATGCTGTCGGTTACAGATCCTGACGAGCTGCTCTCTGTAAGCGGGACTTGGGATACAGCTCTTGAGGGAGCCGAAAGAGCTACGTCCTGAGCCTGATCCGCCTGAGGCTGTTCGAACTCTCTTTCGATGAAGCTTTTAGATCGCACTATTTCATTGCGTATCGTGTCTAGATGCGGCAGCTGGGATATGCGGCGCTCTTCTGAAGTCTTACGACTGGCGCTCTGCACGTAGTTCGGTTCAAGGACCTCTATGCTTGACTGGCTCGGATTAGAGATGATGTCCACATCACTTTCGTTTGCCCGAAACTCTAAATCACGATCCGTGTTAGAGCTACCCACTACGGACTGATTAGAGTCGAAAGAGCTCTGCGAGTTGGTAATTTTTGAGCAAGAACTGCTCTCGTTTAGCGAATTGGCGGAACCTAAAATGTTAATATATTAGTGAGCTTTCTTATGAGCAAAATTTTTTTTAATGGAAGCAGCATTGATTTTCTTTTTTTATAAAAGCTTCAAAAAATAATTATTTTGATAAATTTGTCGGTATTTAACAGGTCTTTTATAAAATGTTTATCTTCAGAAATTTAGGTCTAAAGAATTAAGCTTATCATAGCTCAATAAGCTAAAAATGAGTTTAATCATTAAAAAGATATGTTCTTCCAAAAAGTATTGAGTTAGCTTTACTTCGCATCATGCCCAAATGCTGCTTCGCATTACAGAACAAAAGCAAAAGGCAAATTGTTAAGTAAAATAAAGAAGTATATAAATTGGAATATTAACTTTTTGTGGCTTGCATCAAACTCCTACGCTTGGGTGTGCTTTTAGCAGTTGTAAGCCTGTAGTTGGCCACTAAAGTATTAATTATTTTTTACATCACAACAATGTCATTGTTGTCGGTTGGTGGGTAAGAGAAAAAGTCCAAAAAATACAATGTAATTATACGAAAGTTAGATTGGCTTAGCCATGTTCGATTTGTGTTCGCATGCAAAAGAAATAAAAAAGAAATAAAAATGCAATTAATATACAGTAATGATGTCCAACACAAACTTAAAAACATTAACCATACACAACAAAAACCAAATTAAATCTCAAATGGTTGAAACTTAATGAATGCTAAATATATACTTTTAACTTAACTACTACGAAAAATGTAATAGAAATTTTGAATAACGTGATAAATAAAGCGAAATTAAACTGGCCAAGGACTTGCCAATGCTGTTGCTCTCTTCCTTAATTGTCGTCCCAATAAGTGTCTCCACAGAAGTTTCCTCCACAATCATGGCGGGGGAAAGTTTGGGCTCTGCCGCATCGTCCCCAGAAGGTTTGGTCAAAGATGAGGATAATTCCGTTACTTCAGCCACATAGACACTCCGACAGTCTGGACAACGCAGGTCTACGAAAATGTGAATTTCAATTAAATTAGTGTATTCTTAATGGGTTACCTATTTTGTACCTTTTGTTTTATATCGCTTGCTTTTTTGCTCAATGGTAAATTGAGTTAGACAATTTACACAGCGATAGATGGAAATATTCATTTCGGTTAGATCACGCTGAGAGAGAATGTCTCGCAGTTTTTTTTCCAGTTCCTGCTTAAGAACATAAACAAGATATTCGTAACCTGATTTTGGCAATTCACTTTTTACTGACCTGACACAATGTATTCTCCACATAATATATACGCTCCTGTTTATCCTTTCGTATCGTGTCAAAAATTATTCGCAAGGTATTGGACTTGACACGCTCGCATGACTCCAGAATTTTTAGACTCCATTTGGTTTTGGTCCTACTTAGTAAAAGAATGAATAACATACAAATTAAGGTCCTTTTGTTTACAATTCCAATCATACCTTTCGGTTAGCGTGTCTTTTTCGCGTAAGAAATTCGATGATATGGTGAGAAACAAAGCTTCGCTCGGCTTATGTTCATGATAAACTATGTAGGTTTCCTCGTCAGACTCGGCATCTGATACTGAAAAATACAATCACACTTTAGAAAGCGGATTCCTAGTGTTGTCTGAATGACTCACCCGGGTCCTCATCCTGACCAGCACTTGAGCTATTTGCATAGAGCCTCAACAACTCCTCGTGCTTATCAGGTAACTGCTGCTCCGCCGACATTTCCCCGGTGTTGTTAACGATGCTCTCGTATTTTGTTACTTCCCCTTCAGTGCAGGTCTCATAAAGAGTTTGCCCGCTGGTATCATTCGCATTCAACTTAATAGGGGTCAACGTAGTATCAAAGGTAGTATTTAACAGAACGATGTTAGTGGGAGTAGAGCTAATGCTGAGATACTCAGAATCTGCCTGAGGAACAAGTCTCACTTGTGATGATTCTGAGAATTCCCATAAGAACTCCTTGAACAGCTGACGAGCCTCATTGCGTTCACGTTCAGTTGGTTGCGTCGATTCGATCCCTAGCAGCAGCTCAGCATTACCGGTCTTCAACCATTCATTGCCGTAAGTGAGGCGAAGTGTCTCGACTTGCTTTTTGGTCTGGAGGTGGGAAGAATCGGTTCCCTCTTCGGAGTCGGATTGGGGTTTTTGAGAGGAAACAGCGGCTGTTTCTGGCTCACTCTCAACATTCTCTTCTATATCCACTGTGCGGATCTTTTTCGATGGTATCATTTTTCTAGATTGCGAGGTGTCTATTGCCATCGGCGGTTCTGCTTCCACTGGGTAATCCTTTCCCTTGACTGTTAGCGAACGTTGAGAGCCGAAGCTGGAAAACTGGGAGCCATCGCTGGTATTTATGGAAGCACTAGAGCTATTAATGGACACAGAGCTACTTCTGGGTTGGCGGTGGTTAAGCGAGCCTATGTAACGCCACTTCTGTGTGCCCGTCAGCATCTTCTCCGCCTTAGAAAGTGGCTCAAAGTCCAAAACAAATTTCACCGACGCCGCGATCTTGTTCAGATACTGCGCTGTCGCCTGCCGATGTTTGGGATTGCAGGCAAGCGGATTGCCCTGCAGGTTCAATACGGTCAGGGCAAGCAAGGCACTTAGGGGCAGGAGTTGCGAATGCTCCAACAAGCAGTTATCTGACAGATCCAAGTTGCTCAAAGCATCCATCTTAGCCACGTCCAGTAGCTCTTCTACGTAGTTGTTGCTAATGTTGAGCAACTGCAGCCGCTTACAGGCCTCCATGTGAAACTGTGGAAGGTGCGTGAGGCAGTTGTAGCTCAGGTCCAGAGTTTTCAGGTGCGGCAGCCATTTGATGGAGGCGACGCTGGTAAGTTTGTTGTGCCGCAGGTTTAGATGTTGAAGGTGCTGGGCAAACTCCAAGGCGGAGTCCACGCTGCGCAAACTATTGTAGCTAAAGTCGGCAGTCTGCAGTTCGTTCCACACAAAGCCGTTGGAGTTGTCACCGCCGCAGCGTATGATAATGTCGTCCACGCTAGTCAGGCTCCTCACGCAGATCAGGTGCTGCAGCTGAGCGCGCAGCGGTAGGATTCCCACCACCTGGCCGATGTTGATTTTGTTCACCTCGAGCCGCCGCAAAGCTCGGAACTTGGCGATGTCGATGGCGCCCTCGAAATAGAGCTCACTGGGGAAGAAGGTCAGCCTCAGCAGCGAAGTCTTTTGCACAAAGTCGTGGACCAACTGTAGGTCGGGAAAGACGCTGGACTTTGCGTTAATGGGCTTGACTACTTGGAAGGACTGGTACTGGTGGGACCCCACGCAGGAACCGATCTCAATATCCGCGATCAGAGTGAAGGAGTCGTTCAGCGCCCTCAGGAGGGAACCTGTGGCGGAGAATGCGATGATAGCGATAAGTGATTGAAATGGGAATCTTAACAACGCCCAGTCATCAGCCAATAGCCGCATGTTTAGTGTTTTGCGTGCTACCTTTGTTTGAGATCGTTTGCCGTTGATTTCAGCTTTCTTACCTGATAACGTCAAGGTAAACTCAGAGCTCAATATTTTGTCGCCGTTCTGGCGGAGCAGGCTGGCCAGCTCTGTGATCTTCTGCGGATCCATCTGCAACAGCAGTTCTTATCCCATGCGATATATTCCTTGCTCTGGGTGACACTGCTGCGACTGTGAAATATTAGTTATTCGGCGGTGCCACAAAATCTCTTCAAGCTGATTTTTTTTACATCATTTTAAATAGTACCCAAATTTAGTTCTAAGCGATTTGTGCAGCACCCCATTATCAAGGCAGTATGTGTCCAAGACAGATTAGCAAAATGCGTTAGGCACAACTCTATATTTGCAGCAGATCGAAAAACAACAAAGGCAAAAATGTTCGAATACATAGCAGAAGTACTTTCGGTAACGCCCGTTTCACATTTACATACATTGTGGTTTGGCTTACATTAGTCAAGCATCTAGAAACGTCAGCATTATTCGTCGTTCCCAGATTTGTTCGGTCATTTAAGGCGTAGAATGCAAAAATACTTTTGTTATGTCTCTTCTTCTTGATAATTTAACAATATATCGGAAGCGCAGAAACATAGCGGTGGTTTCAACCAAACGATTGGTTGTATAATTATCGATATTTGCTTTAGTACTACTAATGGCCTCTTCCCATACAGTCCATCCGTGTGAAACGGTTGGGATTTTTTACGAATGTGAAACTCGTGTTCCCACAGAACTCCATCCACCATCTACCATCCGATAAGAGCAGTTGCTCAACTCAACATTGACGAAGGGGGATTTTAACTCTGCAAAACTGGCGTAAAATTCCGTTTTCCTAAACTTATTGTAGAATAATATAATAAATAGCATAAGATAATAGTTTAAAACATATCTGAGCTTTTATAACACATTCTATAACGAGTATGCATACATATTACTGACTGGGGGAGAGCCTAACCTCCCGTACCCCACACTCCGCTCTTACTACGCCTCTGTCTAGCCAATATTAATGTGTAAAATTTGTAAACAAAACCAAATTTTGTGCTGTTTTGGTAATTTATAGAAACTTTGGAGCTTTATAGGAGTACATAGTACACTTTTAATTAATATTTGTTAGTATTTACGAATTGCAGAACATATTCTGAGACTTCGCTGCAAACATTGATGGTTTCGTTTGCAGAACAGCTTAAATTTTGGCCCACACATAGCAACTTGTTGGCGAATGCTTTTCCGCTCATAACAAACTATAAATAATTGAACAATAGCCAAAAACAATGAACTTGAGCATTATTTAATTTTTTCCCGCCATTGATTTGATTTGTTCTCGTAGTCAACGTTCCATTTTTCACAGTCAAGAGGGAGAATTCAGAGTTGTACCGAAAAAAAATCGCCTAACTATCGCATAAAAGAGCCCGTTAAAGTCCGTTAAAATTGGATGGCGGACTAACTGGGAAATTTTCGGAACGGCAAAACCTTACGGACCATCCGTTCAACGGATGGTAGATGGTGGATGGAGCTCTGTGGGAAGACCCTATAAAAATTAGATTATTCACACCGGTTTAAATACATTTTCCCATTTATAGCCTGTTCAGACATAGGGTGATTTTGCATCAACAAGCAATTTCCGCTTCCACCATCTGTTGAACGGATTGTTTTGCCGTTCCGAAAATTTCCCAGCTGGTCCGCCATCCAATTTTGACGAACTGTTCTGCAAACGAAAACATAAATTTTTGCAGCGAAAACTCAGAATATGTTATCCCATTCGTAAATAATCCCTAAAGATTATAAAATGAAAGACCGTTTTTTATGGGGATACGACCACAGCCCAAACCGTAAGAGCTAGAGCAGCCAAATTTTTTCACAGTATTCCATTGGGGGCGTAGGCGCCCACTAAGGTCCGATATTTCCCCCCAGAGGCCCCAAACAGCCAACATCCATATTTTAAGCAAAAAAATTAGATTATTTATTGCTTAACTTCTGAAGTGGTTGGAATTTCGAAATTTGGAGTTTGCAGAATTTTAGGTTTTGAAAAGGCCTAATTGGAATTCTAAAAGAAATTTCGGTAACCCCCATAACACTTAAAATTAACTTTTCGATTTGGAAAATCTAAACCGCTGCTCCGATCAAGATGATTTTTGGATCATTAGTTATTCTATGGCCCAAATGCTTAAGTTAAATTTTTCAAGTTTTTAACATTTTTTTAAGTATTTTTAACGAATTTATTTAGCTTTTGTAAGTTATTGCGTTGCATTTTGTGGGAGCCTGCCGAGAGAGCGAAGCCCAGAGAGCGGATGCCAAGAGAGCGACGGCCGAGAGAGCAACAGCCAAGAAATCTGACGATGGGGAGGGGCATGATGGAACTATACAAGGTGATCTCGTCAGCTCTGCCGAGGACGTTATTTTTCAGCACTCTCTCTCTGCTCTCAGAGAGACAAGCGCTAGAAAGAGATAGAACTAGTATTTCATTCGCACGCTTCGTTTTTGCTTTTGTATTCGCTTTCAGGACAGAATATGTTTCAGGAATAAATAAAACGAAATATTTAAAGCAAAATTTTGTATTTAAATTTATACTTCAGATAGTTGTATAAAAATTAATTACTTAAATATAAAATAAGGTCAAGAAAACTATTTATAGTAATATTTTTAACATTTTTTTTTGGCCAACTAATTGTATAATTAGTAATTATAATTATTAATTACACACATACGAGAATATAACACAACAAGAAACACAGAGAAAACGAAGCTGCAAAATGTAACGTTTTCTGTGTACGCAATCAAGAAGAAGACAACGAAAAAAAAGCGCTACACAACCTCTTTCGACAACGTTTGACAAACGACTGGCACAAATAACGTCCTCAAAAGAGAGCAGCTCTCTCGACGAGATCACCTTGTATAGTTCCACCATGGGGAGGGGTAGTGCTGTGAGGAAAAGGGGAGGGGAAAAGGGCAATTTAAGTTAAAATTTTTGTTTTGGATTTTAAAAACATATACTGCTGCTCTGCTCTGCTCTGTTCTGTGGATCAAATGCTTAGGTTTTATTTTTCAAAAAGTATTTTTCATTTTGTAGCAGAAGTAAGAGCCTTTTTAATTTCCACCATGGAAGAAGATAAAAAATTACTACAAATTCTGTAAAAAAATCCGAAATATTTCCAAGTTAATTATTAATCTTAAGATTCGAGCTTTTGATCAAATACGTATGTACATACATATGCATATTTGGATA
>JBAMCJ010003805.1:0-135905 GCA_037075205.1 Drosophila prostipennis | reverse complement strand
AACTTGGCCAGAGTTGAGGACTCTCGATGCCCAGCGATAAGGCAGGTTAACCTAAATCGAATCACTTGATAACTGAGGTCACTGCGTAGAAATCTGGTTCTATTTCATCCTACCGATTCAGAGTTCTGGTTCAAGTTGGTTTTGAATACAAACTCTATTTCTATCTCTAGATTCATTCACAAAAGTCCGCCAAGAGAACATCAAAATATGAGAAGGCAATTTTTCGTACATTGTATACAAGATCCCATTGAAAAGTGCGCTCTTGTTTTGCTTTTAACCGATTGCTCTTTGGGAATTTCGAATAGCGCAACTCGAAAACAAAAATGTAAACAATACCCGACTCTCGAATATCACCAAAGCGAATGGGAAAATTGTAATGAAATTCAGAGACAACAGAATTAAACGGCCTGTTAATGTAAATATATCATGAGTTTCGGGTAGACGAGTCGCGAGTGTAATGGAATGTAAGGGATTTCAGCGAGGGTACGGCCATATGTTCAAGTGTTCGGGAGTGTATTTAAATGTTTTCATGTTGTTTGACGCATTTATAATGAGCAGTCCAAGTGGGAAGTGTTCTTTGTTGGTACTCTTTAACTAAAGCCGTTTGGTAAATACTCGTAATTTGAAAGGGCTACGAAAGTAAGACTAACACATTTCTTAACTACCGAAATGTGGGAAATAATTGTAAATAAATCAGTTTCAGTTAATTTATTAAGATTATTAAGTTTATAAATAAATATTTAAAAAATATTTAATTTTCCATTGCTATAATCCTCAATGATCTTTGCAACGCACAAGTAAATATAAAGTAATTTGTCTGAAAAAACAAAGACCCCCATTTAAAGTCTAATTATACGTTTATACTAATTCTGGAAATTTGACAACAGCAGCTGCTGACAAATACACACATTTTGGGTAATTGTTCTGTTTTCGAATTATTAAATTAAAGCATAGGTACTCGGAAAATCAGAGCTTTCCTTGGTTATTTGTAGAGTGCTCGCTTTTTGACATTCGCTAAGAATCGAATCTCTCTTCAGACGCTCTATGAATGTTTTTACTTTGTATTTTTTATATTTTTTGTTAATGCTTGCACTCGAATCCAAAAAAGAATCAACATAAATGGGGCCCGAGTTTTTGGATCGGGAAGAGCCGAGCGATCCCGAGTGAATCACAGACGGCAGGGGCTTCGGGGGTACTGAGGCACTGACCGAGTGCGCGATGTTAGTACCACCCCAGCCCCTACAGCTCACCCCCCTCCCTCTACGCCCCTTTTAGCCCCCCAATCCCCCAATGGAACGGCGTACAAAACGCTGCGATCGGCCTCCCGTGGGCTTAGTTTGTGAGACGCTTCCGAAGCGACAAGTAGTTGATAGCAACATCGGCGAAAAGCGGCAGGAAAACGCAACTGCACGCGTTGCAAGACCAAAGAAAAACAGAAAATAAAATAATATCCCCTCGAAAAAAAATTGATTCATTTCATTTTCATGTTTATTTTAACTTGAGGGAAATTTTGTGTTTCGAAAACAACAACGGAATACTAAAAACAGAAAAACAGAAAAAAGAAAAACGTGTCGCCGTCCGTCAAAGCGAAGAAGCGCTCCCATGTGCTGCATTACCAATTGAAAAAACATAAACAGAAAATAGAACCAGCCGATAGATAAACAGCCACTGCAGGAACGACAACAGAAGGCCCGAAAACCGAAAAATATTGAAAGACCCAGCAGTCGAGGGCGAAAGTGAAAGTGAATACGTACATATATCACACGAAGCGCCTTATCGCCCTCTTTCAAAAGTGAATGCACTCCAACGGATCCTCGACTTAGGTTCCTAAGCCAGATCCCAAGCGAAATTGGCAGAGAAAACCAAAGCATTGTTTTTGCACAAGATCGAAAATAGATTGCACGGCCCAAGGAATCCAAGTTCAGTGTCAGAAACGCGAACCTCCCTGCAATCTGCAAGATTCGTTTGCTTGCGTGGGGTCAGTCGTCTGCCGCATATAACATCATTATCATCGTCTCATCCACATCATCATCTCTCTGTCGTCTTCGAAGGCGGGATTTTGAGTTTTGAATACCGCGAGCAGCTGTGATATTGGATTTGCCAACATGACTCAGTCGAAGGAGAATCCGGAGAAGAGTCGCGAGCTCATCAGCGAGGAGAGCATGAAGGATCTGCTCACCAAGCAGCTGGAAAAAGTGGGAAGTGGAGGAGCTTTTGTCTGGTAAGCAGATATACGGAAATTTAAGAATACAATAAAATGTACCTTCAAATAAGGATCTAAACTTAACCCATTTCTGAAATTATCTTAAAATTGATCTTGTATTTGTAAGAATTAAAAAATATGTTCAACAGTTTTAGTCATTAAATGGTTTTAAGGACTTTTTCCTTTCAAAGGTCCTCTTCGTTAAATATTATACAGATCATATGCTTCATTTTGGATTTACAATACTATGCTTTTAAATACTATTTACCTCTAGCAGATCTAATATATATTTCTATACTATTACTATAAAGATAGTAATTTTGCAAAATGGGACCAGCTTATAATAATCAGATCACTGTCTCAGTGCGGAAAGTAGGAATCATATTTCTGCCATAATTCGCTCGAAGTTGAGGAAGTCGCTTTTTAGCTCGGCTCGAATCACGTTCCACTTGACCCACTTCATAACGAATGCAGTGCACTAGCTTTTAAAGGTTGAGTTTTTAGAAATTGTTGACATTACTCAGGGTGGTGCACTTTCAGCTCGAAGCGATTTAATTAGTTTTTCCGCCTGATTGGGCGCTATAACTAAAGTGGAATCGTGAGCATGAGTTAAAACCCTATTTTAACCACGAATCACTCACTCAGTCACCACAATTAAATTCAAGACCTAAAATCAATTAACTTTTTGCCACAGTTCGATAAGCTATATGAATGTATGTTTCGAAAGTAAGCTAATTGCAGTGGGGCTTCCTGATGTTAATTTTAGGCCGGGATCGAAGACTCACCCAGCTGGGTTCCAATCGAGGGGCAACGGTCATATATGAACGATCGTTCGGTATGGGATTTAAATATAGAATTGGAAATCTGGCCTATCAGCGCTTATATATATGTAGTAATAATCATAATCGTAGGTGATAAGACTCACTTGTGAATTAAAATCGGGCGATGTGGTGATCGTGAGTACCGGTTCCATTACCCAGATCCAAATCCGTGTAATGAATCTAAATCCCATCTGATAAGATCTCCGTTGCTGGAGGACATGTGCACTTGAAGTCATTCAACTGACTCATTCGAGGAAGTCCTATAACCCACCGTTTACCCCCGAAAAACATTAAGAGTGACTTGAATTTTGACGATCTACTTGCTTTGTGGGTGGGGGAGTCACGTGAAAAAGTCGGATATGTAAATATTGCGCCGATCGTTCCGGTTGCCCGATCTGTTTGATGATTAACGACACTGCTCTGGCGAATCTTTAACTGGCATTAAGTGATTATGTGATCAGCATACATAACCGTACATAACCTGGGTGAATGTATCACCCACTAAATACAACCTTCGCTGCTTTGTTTTTACTCTCGGATGTTTTGATCGGCGGCTATTATTTGCATTCCAACGAGCAGTTAGGCAAGTGGTGTCAATGTGCGACAAAATCGGAGTTGCGTGCTGTAAACAATTTGTCCGATTACCAGAGAGATATATTGTAACTGCAAAAACAAAATCCCAATTAGCAGTAAAGTGAAATGTACTTAATTTCAGGTGATAAATATGCTTTTCTCTCTACTTTCAGGGCCATTTTCTTTCTGTGTGTAACGCCCAATATATTGAATGGATTCCATGTGTCCTCCTACACCTTGCTGGGTCACCTGCCCGAGGATCAGTGGTGTGGCATCTCGGATCTGCAGGACACCAACTGGACTTTGGCGCAGCAGCGAGAGATTTCGGGGAAGGGTTTGGAGTCGGGCGGCTGCACCGTGTGGGACTGGAACTATGGGCACCTGGCCAAGATGTCCTTTGAGGCGGCTATTAACTATACCAATCACCTGTCGGAGATCGCACAGCCCGCTGAGGTGTCCTGCAAGGCGAAGGGTCGTCATGAGTTCGCCAATCCCGAGAGCACCTTCGTCGCCGACTGGGATCTCACCTGCGACCGGAGCATCCAGCGCACCTCCGCCCAGGTCTCCATTTCGCTGGGCAAGTTCTGTGGATCCTTCTCCTTTGGCATTTTGGCGGATAAGTGGGTTTAGTGATTCTACTTCTTTATTATATCCCAATATATGATATTTATATCCTTGCAGATTTGGTCGCAAAACTTCGTTTACCCTGGGAGCTGTATTCTTTGTTGTGGGTAGCTTCTTCTGCACCTTCTCACCCTGGTATAGTCTCTTCCTAGCAGGACGTTTCGCCCTGGGAGCTGCTTCATCCGGTCTTTTCTATCCTGCCTTTACGATGAGTAAGTTCCTAACTTAAATCTAAGTTATAAATGCAATAAATAAATATTATAGAAAAAGTAAAGAGGTATATTTATCAAGCACATATGAAATACCTTACAACAGTGATAATTATCACAACTTAAGATCTATTAGTCACACATTTGTTTAATTTGTTACGTCTACTTTCAGTCGTGGAGAACATCTGCTTGAAGCATCGTTCCTGGATGTCCATAGCCTTCTCAGCCTCCTATCCCATAGGCATGATCATCCTGGCAGTGGTGGGCTATGTCATCCAACCCTGGAGGCATCTCCAATTGGCCCTCACCATTCCCTCGCTTTTGCTCATCCTTAACTGCTAGTAAGTTAACCTAAGTTAGTTCTAATTGATTTATCTAACCCATAACTTCCCAAACTCTTAGCCTGATGAATGAGTCACCTCGCTGGCTGATCTCGAACCAAAGATACGATCGCGTCTACAAGATTCTCTTCAGACAGCCCAGCCACTACCAAATTCAGCCCGCCGTTGCAGCCTCTTCTCCCATTGTCACCGATAAGAAGTCGGTGAGTGCAGAGTCCAAGAAATATGTTCTTATATATTCTGAGTTGCCAAGCTAAAAGCTAAGGGAATATATATTACAGCTCGAACCAGCAGTGGGCTTCTCCTGGGGCGACAAACTGAAGAACGGTCCTCTAAAGTCCATCATTGAGCTGTACGCCAATCCCAGCGTGCGCAAGATGATCTTCGCCTCGTACTTCATGTTCTGCGTTACTTCGCTGAGTTACTATGTGACGGGTAAGCTATCTATAAAGCACCCTCTTTATAATACCGAAATATTAAACCTTATATATCCCTTAAGCTCTCAATGCCGCCAATCTGTCGGTGTCCAGGTATCTGTACATCATAGCCACTGGACTGGTGGACATACCCTCCTACTTGGTGCCCGTGGTAATGCTCCGTTTCACGGGTCGCCGGCTCACCACCATGTTTCTGTTCCTCTGGACGGGGGTATCCTTACTGCTCGTTCTTTCCGTGCCCGCTGGGAGCACCACCTGGATCGTGGCCTTCGCCATGCTGGGTCGCTTTGGCATTAGCGCCACCTACTCGGTGGTCACTCTATACACAGCCGAGCTGTATCCCACCCAGATAAGGAACTCCGCGCTGGGAACCTGCTCCACCTTCGCCCATGTGGGCTCCATTTCGGCCCCCTATGTGGTCGACTGCCTGGGAGCCCTCGGCTGGTACATTCCAACCACGATCTGCGGCTGCTGCGTTCTAGTAGCTGGCCTCCTGACCCTCACACTCCCCGAAACGGGAACGGGGAAGCTGTCCGATAAGGTGGAGAGCACTCAGGTATCCCCGCCCACGGCTGAGCAGCCCGAGAAACAGTGATTCAAGGAGACGACCTCGCATCTAGGTTAAGTTCCATTTTCACGATTGGATTTATCAGCAGTTCGGAAGAGAAACTTTTGAATTGAGCTTCCCATTTTACTTCTTCAAAATAATACTCAAAACGAGTATCTATTACCTAGTTTACTATAGCTCAGTTCCTAAAGACCAAACCAAAAGACAGACGATCTGCCTGTTAAATCCCATCGTGAAAATGGCTATGCTAGTTAGTCTAATGTAATTCTATATACCTACAGTACTTTAGCCTAAGTTCGTTATTAGTCCGTGCTATTCCTGCATTCTTTAAGTACGTATATTCATAACTGTTTTTCTGTTTGATATCGCATAATAAATCTACTATTTATACGTGATCAGCAGAGATCTAGGACTGCACCAGCAGCTGGACCCAATCGTAATAGGGTCGGGTCACCGTGTAGATGCTGGGCATTCCCTGGATGCCGCAGGTGAGTCCGTGGGACACCAGGCCATAGATATAGTCCCTGCCTCCATAGGGACAGATCAGGGGACCGCTAAGAGATAGAAATATTACAATTATCTTAAAGTTTTATAGATCGTATAGTTCGTTTACCCCGAATCTCCCTGACAGGAGTCCTGATTGTTGCCCAGGGCACACACCGTATTCGCTCCATTCTGTGGCGCCCAGATATGTCCTATAATATCCCGGCACTTTTGGTTATCAATCACCCGAACTTCGGCCTCGAAAAGCTTTTTCTGACATGGTCCAGCATGCTGGGTGGCTCCATAGCCAATAATGCGACAGGATTCTACGGAAACAAAGGATAAGTATCATTTTAAACTTTTAAGTGAATTGTAAATACCATTTTGGTCTGGTTTCATTCCCTGGGGAGGAAGTTGGGCGAATTGTAGGCCTTTGCTCGAAGGATTCCAGTAGCGACGTTTCATGTAAAGCAAAGCTATATCATTCCGAAAGTTTGATCTGCAAATAACATTTTTGAGATTCCAGTAGATGTAATCATTATCTTTTTTTTTAGAAAATAATATTACAGAAACCGCACCACATTTTCTGAGTCAATTTCCCTCTTTTATGATCTCCAAATCTCTTTAAGAGGGGAGTATTAAACTTGACTCAACTGATTACTCACGGCTGGAAGTAAATATACTCGGCGCTCTCCAGACCATATGGTTCCAGCTGCCCAATGTTTTCAATATTCTCATAGCCAATAAAGGCGGCAATATTGTGAATGTTTCTAAAAATAGAAGTTAGCTCTATATAAGAAATTCCTGCAGAGGCTCAATACGAACTTTCTCCAAACGCAGTGAGCCGCGGACAGAATCCAACGATCGCTTATCAGGCTGCCGCCGCAAAAGTGTTGATAGGCAACTCCATTCGTGGTATTTCCCGTGATTACGTCTTGCAGCGAGACCATGAACGGATATTTACTCGTGCTACCTTTAAATGGAATTTAGGAGCTTTCAGTTAGAGTTCCAATAGGGAATTTAATGAGGTACTGCCCACGGTTGACACGATCCGACCTCCGACAATGGGAACAGCACGACAGGATCTGAGGCCAGAATTCAATAGGACAATAAGCCAGTAAAACCATCGCCAGGGGCTGAGATCTAAAGCAGCCTTCATGGTTGGGCTATGAAAAGACACTGACATATGACCGTCAGCAGGTTGTTAATAGAGAAACAGTTACTATGCAAATACAGCCATAAAATATTATTCTCATTCAACCAAACAAAAAGCCAAGCTGTGCAAATATTTCCAATTCCAATGCGTTGGTAAACTGTTTTCAAATCTCAACGCGCCGGCGTCAGCAAGATGATTGTACGTCTAGATTTGCGTTGCCGTTATGTTTATGTGTTTAAATGATTGCTTTTAAGTTTAGCAAATAACTATATTTATTTATATTTTACAATTACTATGATTTAAATTAAAAGTAACGACTATTGTTCTATATCAGTCAAGGTGGCAACGCCGAACTTCCGGAATATCGATAGCTACTTATCGATATTAACCGCGATAACAATACCATCTGGTATGCCATCTGCCCATCTCTAACCCAATCAGCTGTTTTTGTGTGTGGTGTGAAAAGAGGCATTTCATTTTACAATTTTCACGGGGAAAAAATGCAGGACTTGCGGAAAGCGGACTCGCTGCGACTGCCCAACGGCGATGGGAACGCAGCCAACGATGAGGTCAAGTCTCCGTTCCTGATCGGCGTGGCCGGCGGAACAGCTAGCGGCAAGTCGACGGTATGCAAGAAGATCATGGAGCAACTGGGCCAGGCGGAAATGGATCACACGCAGCGCCAGGTGGTGTCCATCAGCCAGGACAGCTTCTACCGGGAACTCACGCCCGCCGAGAAGGCCAAGGCCCAAAAGGGCCTCTTCAACTTTGACCATCCGGATGCCTTCAACGAGGAACTCATGTTCAGCACCCTGCAGAATATCCTGAAAGGCCACAAGGTGGAGATCCCCAGCTATGATTACCGCACCAACTCGCTGTGAGTAGTTGATATCTTGAATATATATCCCTAAAAAATGTGGGCCATAGTCCCATAATCCTTTATCAGAACTTGTTATCAGGTGATTGTAGTCATTATAAGTAGAGATCCTAAAATTAAATGACCACTGCATGTAAAGTGCAGCATTGAAGGTTTCTATCTAGTCGTTCTCTATGTACCCACTCTAATTGAAATTGCCATGACTATCAGGTTATTGAGTACATTAAGAGTAATGGGCGAAAAGAATCGTCTGTTGATACAAATATAATATTCCTTTACAATGTATTATATATTGCTATACATTTCAAAACTAATTTGTTAATCATTTTACCCCTTAGGGACTTTGAAAACACATTGGTCATCTACCCAGCCGATGTGGTTCTATTCGAGGGCATCCAGGTATTTTACTTTCCCAAGATACGCGATCTGTTTCACATGAAGCTATTCGTGGACACAGACTCCGATACCAGATTGGCCAGAAGAGGTAAGTGGAAGTTTCCCATGATTCCTAGCAACCGATATAATAAACTTCCCATTAGTGCCACGTGATATCAACGAACGTGGTCGGGACTTGGACGCCGTGCTCACCCAATACATGACGTTTGTGAAGCCTGCTTTCGAGGAATTCTGTTCGCCTGTAAGTTACGCCTTTATTCGATAGGCTATAAACTTTATTTAATGAACCCTACCTGTTTTTCAGACGAAAAAGTTTGCTGACGTTATCATACCACGAGGCGCCGACAACACAGGTGAGGCAGCAGCACCCAGACACCTGTCCACTTCAGTTTACTTTCTATGCCCACACAAAACACACTCTTACACTCTAAGCGTTTGTAGTGTTTCGTTGAGTTGGTTGCCCCCCAATAACCATAGTTATAGCAATGGTTCTTTTGTTTCTGGTTCTATTTTAACCCGTCTGAGGACAAGAAATCCCTATCACATAGACTGCTTGATGTTTATACATACATATGAGTACTATATGCCTATCAACATTTCTACCCTCTCTTTGTTTCTCCTTCATCTCTGTTAATTGTATCTCTTGCGTTATGATTTTCCGTTCTTTTCGTTTTGTTCCTGTTGTTTTATTGTATTTCTTGCAGTTGCCATTGATCTTATTGTACACCATATCGGGGAGATTCTCGCCACTACCAACAGCGCACAGCACAGCAACACAGTCAGGGTGGCGGCGTCTAGCATGAAGCGAGACCACTAAACGCAAATAAAAACTCGCTTCTGGGGCGGCCACTTCCTCGTCCTAACGCCGCGTCTTGAGCTTGTACTAATTGCCAAAAAAAAAAAGAACTATAGTCCAAAAGCTAAAGAAATCCGAGGCGCCGCAGCACACTAAGACAAATGTCCATTAATGAGCGCAGGCATCGCTTCTCATTTGGTCTTCTCATCGTAACCGATTAACGTAGTCCTAAGATTGAAAAGTATCCTTAGTATCTACTTGCATATGTTCAACAATACATGGTAGCGTGTATGTAAGCTCGTTTCTGTTCACCAAGATAACCCAACCTGCGATTGCGATCCCAGACTAACTCTGGTCCTAAGTTACATATAGCGAAATGTTACAGTTAAACGTTATCCCCTGGTCTAACCTGGTGCCCAGACCCGATTTGGCTGCCTTACGAGGTTTTAAGCACTCTACTCACCAAACCACACACATGTTAAACATCTAACTATTGTATCTATGTTCCGATGCCCGATACTTTGTTAACCACTCTTATCTATTTCTGTTTTCTGGATGCTAATATAATAAGGGATTCCTTTATTAACCTTTATAAGCGGAATTCTCCATATACATACATAAATATTTTGTATATATTTTAAACTAGGCCAAGAGTTACCTACTTAAAAATTAAGTAGGACATTAAGTTTTTCCATTATTTGTTTGCATAGTTTTTTCAATACCTACATATTAATGATCTGCTAAACGGACTATAATTAAATCTTTCCTTAAGCTCAAATATTCAATCATTTCTATCTATTTGTTTGTAGATGTTCTTATATATTACATTTCTATAAAGAAAATAAGTCAGAAAAATTTAGAGTTTGCTGTTCAATGTACGAATGTATCACTATAATATATTCAACTAAGCAATCGATTCATAAGCAATATGGAATTCCATAAAAAATATGTAACCATCTTCTCTTTTGAGTTTTGTGTACTGTAAGGTTATATGATCCGTTTCCTAATTTGTTTCTAAGTACCGGGCATCTTTAAAGTCGGAACCTGCGACTTTAGTTTATTAGATCGTGTGCGCTATAAGCACTTTAATGAAGTCTCAAATATACAAATGCAAGACAGATAATGGCCTAACAAGGCGAGAAGATAAATCGGTGTTTCATTTAGTAAGTACACAACCAGCTGATTGTAAAGCACACAATTACCAAGAGCCACAAGACCCAATAGAGTAACAGAATTAACAGAAAATGCCGCCCAGCTTAGATGCGATTAGGTAATAGACCCTACTAACTAGTGCTAGAGTAAGTCCTTGGCTTAGACTAGACCGCTTGGATCGGGGGAGCTCCGGAGGAGCAGCGAGGTAAGTGGATTGTTCCACCTTGAGTTGCAATGCTTACGAAGGTGCAGCATTACGATTTGATGTAATTAGCTTGGCTGTTAACTAACTAAACTCTCTCTTCCTTTCAGTGGCCATCGATCTGATTGTCCAGCACATCCGGGATTTTCTCAACAATCGCTCGCGCCACGGATCCACTGGGAACATGGCGCTCTACATGAACCTGGATTTGAATGCAACGGGCGCCGGTTTCGCGGGCCCAGGTAAGGCGACCATCCAAAAGGCGCGTCCCCACTAACCAGAGCGGATCACCCGGATTACTAATCACCCACTGCATGCGATCTACGGCCCAATTGCTCTGCTGTATATATAGTATCTTCTGTTATATGCTTTGTGTTTCTCCGTGAAAGATGGAAGTCAGCTCGGCACCTACAACGCCATCCGGCGGTTCTCCACGCTCTGCAAGGAGCTCAACATGCAGGGCAACTTCTTCTTCGAGACGAACAAGAACCTTCCGCACCACTAGGATGGGATGTGATGGCCCGAGAAATCCCGGAGCAGTACAAGACACGACGCACATAGGCGAATGTTAATAATGTTATCAAATATTGTACCCATAGACATATTTTTTCAGTAAATCAGAATTGAATTGTGAGATAATAATGGTATTACTTGTGATTAGGATCGTGTAACCATTGAGTTTTACAGTGCTTGTGAACATGGTGTGTTCTTGAAACCGTGCATTTCCTTAATAACTTGCATTGGTACATAGCATTGATCTTGCGCACATCTCTTGGAGAAAATCCATGTCGTTGCCCCATCCTCTTAGCTTCTGGAGTGTTGTGCAATGCCTTCAACGTGGGCTGGCCATTATACGAGAAGCTCTTGGGCGAGTAGTGCATCACACTGGCGTAGTCGTACTCCACACCAAAGCCTGACTCTTGGCTGGAAGAGTACTTCAGGAAGTTCTTCATCCTGTCGGGCTTAACGTTCTCACTCATCACCTTGACGTAGGAGTCGCGCTCGTGGCGATTCTGCTCGTGAAAAAAGCCCAAGGAGTGCATCACCTCGTGGATCGCAGTGCCGATTCTTCGCAGACAGCCCGGCAACTGCAGATTCACCTCCTGGCGTCCACCTATACGTCCGATGGGGCTCGAACATCCAGACTTTCCACTCACAATAGAGATGTAATCGTCCTCCTTGGTCCTTGGCTTAAAGCGCACGCAGGTTCTTTTGTGGTATTCCTGAAATCGATTAATCTTTTATTTTAATTCCAAAATTATTTATTTCTTACCGCAAAAACGTGATTTATTTGGGCCAAGTCATGGGTGGAAAAGGAACCTTCGATCTCGTAGGGCACAACTCCTCCCGGCCAGCGGGAACTCGTCGTCAGAATGCCATTACGGGAATGCTTGTAGCTCAATGGAACCAATATATCACCCTCCAAGTAGGTGCCCAGTTCCTCGGGATTCTGCTTGGAATTCTTATTGTAAGCAGCGACCAAGGCACCTGTGGTTTTCACATCCGGATAACCAAACATTTCATCCCCCAGACCTGTCAGGTCAATCTCATCCCTGTGCTTAGAATCTCCCAAAGAAATGCCCAAAAGAACTAGGAGCAAGTACAAATTGGGTTTAGTTTGCGATTTTTCCATGCTGGCAAATTCTACTGCTGATGGGGTTACTAGTGGAGCTCATTAGTATTATACAGTCCACCTACTTATCCGCATGGTTTTATATCTATGGAAACACTTAGCATTCCGCTATTTATTTTTCCTTTTTAGATTTACAGTTTTTATGTTTGTTTTTTTACGTTTAGACGGTCAAAACTATATATTTCTTAGTAAATTAGAATTGAGTTGTGAATGCCATAGAATATGTATTTGTACTATACTGAATTTTATTTTGAGCGTTAAATGGAGATACAGATATGCATGAATATACAATTTTTGTGTAACAAATCGAGAGCATGTCAATTTAATTTAAATACCAGCAGTTGTACATTGCGTTGATCTTGCGCACATCTATGGGAGATAAACCTTCACGTTGACCCAAGACCTTGATATTGGGGTCCAATGCCTCAATCGTTGGTCGGTTTTCATAACGGGTGAAGGCATCGCTGCCGTAGTGCATCACACTGAAATAGTCGTATTTCTCGCCGAATGTGGTCATCTGCTCAACACTTTTCTTTTCGAAGTTAAACAAACGGTCTTCCTGTATATTCCAGGTTAGCACTCGAACATATGAGTCACGGTCTGGGCGATTTTGCTCGTGATCGAAGCCCAAGGCGTGCATCAGCTCGTGAACCGGAGTACCGATATCCCGCAGGCAGGCGTTCGACTGCAAATGCACCTCCTGTCGGCCACCCGCGCGCCCAATCCTGGCAAAACATCCTTTTTGGCTAACATGGCTAACAATCGAGATGTAATCCCTTTCGGTGGTTCTCCGCTTAAAACGCACGCAGGTCTTGGTGTGATATTCCTGAAAGAGGTTTAAAATTAAAAAAAAATAACGTATTTCCATTTTTTTAAATTATTTAGGTTAACAAAAACTATTTGTCGTTTTTTTCAAAAATCATATCAATGAATATTCGTATTATGAAAAGTTCTAGATAATTTTATAGGACTTTTTAAAAACACTTACATGAAAAGCAGCAGTGAGATTTACTAACTCATTTTCGTGATATAGGCCTTCGATTAAGTAGGGCACAACGCCTCCTGGCCAGCGGAGTTCAGGATCCAAAACACCATTGCGGGCATTTGTTGGAAGGATCATGTCACCTTCGAAGTACTTTCCCAATTCCCCGGGACCCTGGGTTGCCATATGATAAGCCTCGACATCTTTGGTTTTCTGCTCCGGTTTACCAAATACATTATTGCCACGATCAGTCAAATCAATAATTTCCTGAGAGTCCACTTTCTCAAGAGGCAAGGAATCTCCCAGAGAAATGCCCAAAATAACTAGGATCAAGAATAAACTGGATTTACTTTGCGACTTTTCCATTTTGCCAAATCTTCTTCAACTGTGATTACTAGCCGGTCTTGCTGGCCTTATATAGGTAGTTCTCACCTAGCTATCCGTGTGCTATTTTATTTTTAGAAGCACTTATTCAGTTCACTTTGTAAGTTGGAATTTTTGCCAGTTAAGATTTGTATTTTTTAATTAGTTATTTAAATATAGCCACGTTATGAAGAAATCGACTTATTTTGGACGAAAATAAAATCACACAAGATATAAGAATGATATTTCCATTGTTCTGGCTGATATATGATGTAAAATATTTATTTATTTTAAAATAAAATACTGATATATATTCTCTTAGTTTCCGTTAAATAGTCCATATAGATTTGCAAAATTCTACGATTTTTGTGTAAAAAATCGAGAGAATGCCCGATTTACTTGCACTTGTACATTGCGTTGATCTTGCGCACATCGCCGGCGGAGAATCCTCGTCGTTGGCCCATCTGGCTGGCATCAGAAGAGGATCGCAGTGCCTTCAGAGTGGGCTGTCCATTCCGGGTGAAGCTGGTGGCCGAGTAGTGCATCACACTGCCATAGTCGTACTCTACGCCGAATCCCGACTGAGTCCTAGAGCTGGACTTCTCAAAGTTGACCATCATCTCGGGCTTAATGTTGTCACTCATCACGCGGACATAGGAATCCCGCTCGTGGCGATTCTGCTCGTGGAAGAAGCCCAAGGCGTGCATCAGCTCGTGGATTGGAGTTCCGTAAGTTCGGAGGCAGTTGGGCGACTGCAGATTCACCTCCTGGCGGCCACCCAAGCGACCGATGCTGCTCCAGCAGCCAGATTTTCCGCTTCCAATGGAGATATAATCCTTTTCAGTGGTTCTGGGCTTGAAACGCACACAGGTCTTGGTGTGGTACTCCTGGAAAAGTTAAGATCATTAAAAACTATTAATGTATTTCTCATTCTTAGTATTCCTACCTTAAAAGCATGATTGATATTGCCCATTTCCTGGCTGGTAAAAGGTCCTTTGATCTCGTAAGGCACAACACCGCCCGGCCAGCGGGAACTCAGCGCCAAAATGCCATTACGAGTGCCGTTGGATCGGGCATTCCTGTAGCTCAAGGGGATCAATATGTCACCTTCGTAGTAGGTTCCCAGTTCCTCGGGGTTCTGCGGGGATTCCTCGTTGTGAGCCTCGACCAAAGCGCCCGTGGTTTCCACATCCGGATTACCGAAAACAGTGTCGCCCAGATCTGTCAAGTCAATCATTTCCTGGGAGTCCATGTCCTCCAGGGGCATAGATCCTCCCAGAGAAATACCCAGAATAACTAGGAACAAGAAAATCCCGGGTTTTCTTTGCGAGTTTTCCATGTTGGCAAATGTTCTCCTACTGCTGTGATTACGAACCAGACTTACTGGCATTATATAGTCTCACCTAGACCTCCAAAAACCGCGACATGTTGACGGCGCTTTTGTTTCAATTATTTGTTGCTGTTTATGCTGGGTTCTTTTTATGACGATAAGTCGGCGCTTTGTAGGCGTTTACATTTACATTAAGTAGGCACTTGCTATCGAGGTGCTTCTGAATTTATGGAGTCATTTATGCATTCCACTTGTAAATGGAATGCGGAATTTTTGCAAATTTTCGGTTTTTTAAAAAGCTTTTTAAATTCTAATAATAAGGAAATCACACGAAAATAAAATCAGGTCAGTGTATATAAATATTTTAGCTTTCTTTGTTTTATTACCAAATCGCAAATACAACTCTAATTGTTAGTTGACTTTTTATAAATTTAACGGTTTATAAGTTCAACGGTTTTCAAAACTTCAACCACGTTTGATAGTTTTGAATTTCACCTTGGTTTGTGTCTCTACTCCGTGAAGATACGGTTGTGTGGTTTGTGTCATCGCTGGAAGAAACGGTAATTTTAACAAATACTACATAAATTAAAAAAAAAGGGTTTAAAATATTTAAAAACAACATATTAATAACATAATTGTACAATCTTGGGAGATCTAGGGAATGATTTTATTAGGGATCTATTGAATTCCTTCTAAACAATTTTCTTTAAAGATATAATTAATTTGGCCATGTTTCCAATTATCACGATTTATTATTTTATTATATCTCTTTAATATTTTATGTTGTTATGGTTGGATAGTTATAGATAAAATCAATGAACTTGTACCACTGTAAATTTTGCGTGAGGATAGTGGTATGACCGCGTCAAAGAAAAATAACCAAAGAAAAGAAAAAATACCAAAACCACTGGTCACACTAGCCTATATATAAACGGGCGAAACGGAAAACCGCGATTCAAACGGTCGAAACTTTATCTTGCTGGTCGGACGTGTTTTTTGGTCGCTCCCGTTCGAAACGTTTTTTTCCCCCGTTTGGGCCAATGTGTCTGCGCGCGCGTGTGTGTGTGCTGCTTGCAGTTCAAAAGGGCAGCAACAACAACAACAGCACACCTCTCTTTTAAGCCAGGTCTTCTGAGCCCGCGCGAGAGTGTGTGTGTGTGTTTTTGTGCGAGAGAGTGTGATTTAGAATCGTGGCCTGGGAAGAAATGGCAAATTAGTTGGCTCAAAGCGGAATCTCTGTGCTCAATATTCAAATTCAGGCTAGAAAGTGTCGCGTGCGAAAGTGTGCAAATAATACAACTAGCGAAAAGAGAAATAAAACTTAAAAAAAAAAACCTGTTCTAAGCCAAGTGCCCATTGCACGCGTGTGAGTGTGTGGAGCAGAAAAGAAAAGAGGAGAGAAAAGTGAGAATGCAATTAACAACAAGAAGCTCAATGAGTTTTGAATAGCAAAAATATAGTTAAAATCAAACGCCAAACGAAACCCTTTCCAATACGAAAACACGAGTTGAGCCAACAAATCAGCGATCATGGCTATAATCGCGAATGCGTCACCGCCACAGCAGCAACAACAACAGCGGCTAACAGCAACAACAAAGGCGGCAGCAGCAACAACAGCGGCGTCAGCAGAAACAACAACAACAGCTAGAAGTCGAGACCGCACGAAAAGCGCAGCTCAAATTACGTCGCATTTGCTCAAGCGCGCCATTTCAGTTTATTCGTCGCCTCAATGGATACCGCTCTTCATACTTATTTACTTAGCAACAGGTGAGAGAACTGAGAGAGAACTAAAGAGAGAGAGAGAGATGCGATACAGAACCGAGGACATTCTGCTCCGCAAGGAGAGACAATAGCTGTATCTTAGATTACAGTGAAACCCCCACGCATTGATTTTTATTTAAGAAAAAAATTCGTAAAACATTTTCAGCCAACAAATATCAGTTTTTTAATTTAAAAAAATCTAAAACGAGCTTAAGATTCTATAAACATATTTTTAAAGCTTAGCTTATATGTGTAGTATTTTTTTAAAATTTTTATAGAAAAAGCATTTTCTTTATTTAAAAGCATAATTGGATTATTAAAAACCCTTCAATGGTTCTTCCTTTTGAAGCAATTATATAAGAATGGTCTGTTTTAAAGAAGAAAGACTGTAATTTGGTTATTTGCTGAGCCACATGCATTCTTCAGTTTTAACATTCACATTTGCTGATGTTTCAAAAGCTCATAATCAGAAACAAGAGCAACAGGTCAGGTGTATGGGTGGGATCATTTGTGTATTGGGGATGTGGCCAAAGGAAAAGTCATGTTGGGTATAAGGAATTTCCATTTCCATTGATTTCGGGCATCCGAAAAACTTGTTCAACGGGTTTCCTTCAAGAAGTGACTCATGAAGCTGGCATACCTGAAGTTTGGTTGTGTTAATTATCCACTCATTTCTTACTTTTGATTATTGTGTGTTCGGTGTTATCTTTCAAACAATAGGAATGCATAGAATACATGCGCGGATCCACGGGGGGTGATATGGGTGATATATCACCCCCCACTCGGGTGAAAAATGAAAGAAATGTTGGTACTCAAAAAGTATGCAACAAAAAAATTGTTCTGATATCACCCCCCACAACAAAATCCTGGATCCGCTGATAGAATAGTATTAGCGTCGATTACGTATTAATTTATATTTAGTTGAATGGAAATTCTACTTTTTAGGCGCTAGTAATTAATCAAAGTAATGTTTATAAAGTTGTTTGTTATTAATAATAATATTTATAATAAGTTGACCCTATTAACGTACACGTTTTTCTTAAAAATGTGTTTGCTATTCCCATTAAAAAACCCGGAAACATAACAGATTACTATTTATGCATTTCTTGATTGAGGTATGATTTTTCGGTAATAACAGCTTATGTGTCTGCATTTTCAAAGTGTTTTCAACGATATCACAACTTTGCAATCTGTGAGACTTATCGCATAATGATCACAATAATTGATTCACAACTCTTGCTGACTCATTATGTGTAATTATCTGTTACATATTGGCCGAGGCTCAATTGTGTGGCCGCCTTAGCATTGTCTGCCCCCTTTTTCATCGGATTGTGCAAAAACGACCTCAAAAATTTGGTTTATTTATTTACAACCCGAGTTCCAACCCTCCAACCGGCCAACCATCCGCCTGTTGTTGCTCGCAATCTTATCTGTTGGCCGGAAAGTGAAGTACAACAGTTGCAAAAGCGCGGCCAGCTCAACGTCAGCAATACCGCAATTCCGTTGATAGGTTGATAAAGAAAACACACACAAAAAGGGGCCAGAGATAGAGAAAGAGTTTTCCAAGTACAAGCTGGGAAAGCCCTTTGGAAACCAGTTCTTCACCAGCTTCCAGGTGAAAAAAAAAAGAATTTGTAGTTTCCTAACAAAAGAGATCAATGGTTCCACGTTAATAATTGGCTTATATTCTTTATTCTGAGATTGGTTTCAAATTGTATTCTTATGAATGATGGGGATAACCCATAAAATGCAGGTAAAGAGAAAGGTTTTCCATCTTGGAAAAGAGAAAAACCCTGATATGCTTCTAAGAAACTGGTTTTTAAAGCAGCTTCCATCATAAAAGGTAGAATTCTTATATACATTCAAAGTTTTTGGGGATTTCCTTATAGAAAAATTAACTATTTTCTTTGAACTTTTGTAATAACCAGATTTTGTCTAATACATCAGAATCAGGGTTTGTTAAATGGGATTTTATTAAAACCAGAAAGTTACCTTTAGAAGAAATATTACTGAGAAATAATAAATGACTCTCAGCTTTGTTGTTGAATGTATCAAATGACTTTGGTTTATGATTGACAAGGAAAACCCACAAATGAAAGAGAGAGAGAGAGACAACGAAATGTTTTCCATCTCTATGTTGGGAAATCCCTGAAAGGCATCACAGCAACTGGTTTATAGCAGCTTCCATCATAAAATCCAGACACCGACCGAGACGACGATCATCAGCGTCATCTTCACCTCGAGAGTGGTTTCTGTCTGGCTTTCCTTTGAATTTCCGCCCTAAACAGATATAATCCATCATTTTCAGGGGAAAAATCGCGGCGCAGGTACTCTGCAGGCAGGAAAAGTGGAGGGAAAACACAAATGAACCAAAACTACCTGCATTGCGTTAACGATAACAACACGTGACCCCGCGAGTTTATGGAAATATACCAGCACGTAGATGGAAATCGAGAATGGAAATTGTGTGCGGGACACACCCGCGTTCTCCGGTGTACCGTGTGTTTCGGCCTGGTCAAGTGTTAAAGTGCAATCGGCCGTGACATGGGCCGTGGGCCTACGCAACCGGCCGCGACCATTGCCTGACGTTGGCCATTAGTGCAAGTCGTTAGCCAGCTCTATAAAAATAGCCAGAGTATAACTAAAAAGGAACTGATTTTCCCCAGTCCCTAAAAATTGGGGGCTTTGTTTTACTACCCATTAATTTGAGGGAGGAGCAATAATGACAGAGGTGGTAATAGGTGTTGCAGGGAGATTCATGGGCCAAGATCTCAGGACCTATTACAGCTAAAGTCAGAACCTTTGGGATGTGGACTCCTCTAATAAAGAGATATTAGATTTTGAAATAAAACATCTTATCACTATGGACGGCAGTCCATGTAGTGACGAAGCGCACAAGGAGAGTGTGCGAAGGCGACTACTATTATATAGCCGCAAAATTGAAAATCTGCTGTGATAGTCCGATATAATCTATAGGGTGCATTTAAGTCTAGCCTACTGCATGATTCTTTCTAATTTCTAGTTGCAACGTTGCCCGTTTTCAGCAACTGCATCGATTAGCCAGACACCTTGGGAATTTACCGATGTACAAAAAAACCGCAAATATGAGAAAATGAGGGAGAAATATCAAACTCAAAAGACATTGCAGCTTTCGCTTTTACTTGATATTATTTCAAAAAATTTCGATGCAAACAAATGCCTAAAATTTGTGGGCGTTGTTCAATGCTGTCTGTTGGATTGTCTTTATCGCGGTGATCACGTAGTGCTGTTTTATCTGTCGCTATTTGCATACGCAGCGTACTGCCAGCAACAACAAAATCCATTGTTAGCATTGAGTCACACCAACAACGAATACCATGGGCTGTAACGCACTGTGATCGGACACAAATTATTTGGTAATTGAGGTGGGAAATTACGGAACGAATGGTTTCTAAAAGCAATTAATGGAGTCAGAATGCGTGGCTTTACTTTTTATTTGTGTCCATATTAATAGGCTAGGCTCTGAAAAAGTTGAATTTATTGAATAAAAAATGTTGATATTTTTATTTTTATGGAACAGTTTTAGACTCTACTTCCTATTTGACATTAATGTAATTCATCCTACAGTACTTTAAGTGAGCTCCTGAAAGTGCATGGTCACTTCCTGAAATGATTCCGTAAATATTTTCATAATTACTCATAGCCCTTAATTTGCCTTAAGAACCTTTCCATAGTGCAACGCCCACATACTGCGTTTATTCTCCCAAAGTCTGTGTTTGCTCAGGCTGTGGGTTCTCGAGGTTCTTTGGGTTCCATAGGTTCGTTCCGATGATGGTGGTGCTGCTCTTTGGGGACGGAACGCACCGGAAAAGATTCTCAGGCATGTTTTCGGTTTTGTTTTATTCAACAGTTCATTGCTTTGTGCCAGTTTGTGAACTGGTCTGGGCCGCCCCTTTTTCCAGGCCCACAGAATTTGTACAAGGGCCGCCTTGTTGGCAACACACAGAAAGCGGCGGAACAACAACAGCAACAACACACTGACTGCCACAAAACTGGTTCCCAGGCGCGCCTGCGCAGAAGCGGCTTAAAAAAAAAAAAAAAAAGAAACAACGGCGCCAAAGAAGCGGGGGAGAGAAAGAGCGACTCTAATTTTGAGTGTGCTCCATTCTAAGCATTTATTTTTGGGAGTCTTCTCACTTAGGAGTTTGCTGTTCCCAGAACCAAGATATTAATGAATAAACGTTAACTGTTTGTACCTCAACACACGGTGAAAAATAGTCAAGTTATTGAAATCCTGAATTCTTTACTGTAATCCAACAGTTTGTATTATTCAATTCTCAAATGTCTGAGTTTATTTAATATTATAAAAAAGCTAAAAATATGAGAAACTCATTTTAATTTCACCATCTAACAAAAACAGTGAAATAATTTCAATAGTAAACAGTTTTCCATTTGTTCTCGTTATAACTTTAATACCGCTGTCTTCTAACTTTTCACACTCATTTTCACACTGATATCAAACCTTATTACATGCTTAGATATCATTGCCATTATTTATACGGAGTTCGTGCCAATTTAATTTTATTAGCTTTTTTTTCTTTTCGTGCACAATTTCATGAGAGCAACCTGAGCGAAACCGTTGGATGTTGACGCACTCGAATTTTTTAGTGGGTGCGGGTTTATTTTTTTGTGCCTCTTAATCTGCAGCTTTCATGGGAAACGTTTATTTATGAAAACTAATTAGCTTCTGACCGCACGAATGTATTGTTACCACATTGTATAATAGAAAGAGGTTTTATTTAAATATTTAAAAATATTTCCTCACCACAATTCTTGGAAGCAAAAGCGGAAATTAGTGTGGGAACGCATTTGTATCTCAGTTTCGTTTGATTCTTTCTTCCCCTCAACAAGGTGTTGGAACAAATGATCGTTCAAAGCAGAGTATTCATCGGGTTTAAAGTGCAGTCAGACATGAAAGAGCTGAAAGTGTGTAAGTTATAGAATGCAGCGATGGACATGGGAACTAACTAATCTTGAGAAGAAACGCATTGCCTTCAGGGAGAACAACAAAGAAATCATTTTCAACAGGGATCTAACCACCTGAGAAGTGCTGGAATAACCTATGGGGCGGAGCTAATCTAATATCAAAGAGAGTGCCTATCTTACCTAAGAGATATTTACCTTAGAGTTATTTATTATACTAATATACCGTTGTTTACTATAATATCTAAACAAATAAATATGTGCAACGCTTTCTGAGGGTTTAATGTTTAAGTGATATATTATTTCCAATTTGTTTATTTTGTATTATTTTATCAAAACCCACTTAAACTATTCCATAAAATAAATATAAATATTCATAGCGGAACTCAATAATTAATATCTATATTTGGTGCCCTGTAATTAAATAACCATTCCTGCTTTAAATTAGTTCAAACATTTTTCATTTCCTCCACTTAACTAAGTTTAGATAACAAACGCGGAAAACTTAACAACAATACTAAAGACCTCATCGAAAACCCGTTTTCATAACTTTGCCCTCTAATCTTGCTTCAAGATCTTCCTCGTGATCATTTACCCATATATCACATATCTCTAGCTCTCATGTTCATTGAACATCGAGTGCAATTAAGCCCTTTCGATAATCGCATTATCAACAAGCTGTAATTAAATTTTAATCGCGACACGTTTTCACTTTTCCATTAATAGAGAAAAACGAACAGACACCGAAAACTGAAAACGAAAACGCAGCAATTAAAGTGCAATTAAAAAATTTCGAATTTAATTAGACAAAATAAAATATTGTTATTGCTGTTGTTGTTGCAGCCAACAAATTAAATACAAAAATGGAAAAAAGTAAAATCGGTCAAAAGTAATTTATGCAACTTCTGAACATCCGATAAGCAAAAAAAGAAAACAACAAAACAATCGAGTGCAAAATGAAATTTTTCGTGGGCGTTTTGTTACACAAAAGCAATGAAAAAAGTAAAAAGTATTTAGAGCAAAAATTAAATTCAACAATACTAACGTGTTTTTGTGTGGGTTGGCGAATGAGGCAACATGGACATGTACACTTTAAACTGACTTAAAACAATTGAAGTATGACCAAAAGCAGAGAGTTGCCCGCATCGACAACAAAAAAGAATAGTTGCACAGGAAAAAAATATATATATATTTAATTTTTTATATATTTTAAAGATTTCTCTGTTGAAATAAAATATTTTGAACCTAAAATTGATATGATATATTTGATTTCATATCATCGTTGCATAGCTACTTTTAAACTATATTTCGTGTGAATAATATTAAGTAAAACGTTATGTTAATTTTGGTTCGGTGTGGTAGAAGAACACAAAAAAGGTAGTAAACAATCCTCGGCAACCGTCCAAGTTAGCCAAGTTGGCAACGTGCAACCTGTTTTGTTGTGGCCAAACATCGGACCTGCAACTTGGGATAAGGGTTGGACCTCAATGAAAAGAGGAAGGTGAGGGATCGGGATAGCACACTTAAATTGCAGCACCCTTACTAACCGAACCATATAGTAAACAAACAAAAAAAAATCGAAAAAATCGCGCTTTATTCTGATGTGTTACAATTTTATGAATGGTGACATTGGTTAACGATGTAAATATGAACAGTACACACAGCTGGCATGCAAATAAAAATAATCGTTGTTCACAGTTTATGTAAGAATATTATAAAATATTCAAGAATATAACATGAGATCATCGAACACCTTAATAAAAAAGAAAAATATTTTAGTGATTCTTAAATTTAAATATTTAATATTAACTTTTTATTTATTTTGAATTTTTTTTCTTTCGGAGTTATCTTTTTTTTTTATGTATTTAATTTTGATTATTGCTGCTACTAAGCTGACCTCAGCTGTGCGTAGACACTCCACGTTGGTATTGTACTTGGTGTTGCATTGTTTTTTTTGCATATGCCGACGCTGATTAGTCATACCAACAGAATGCAGTGCAAAATTCGAAGTGAAAAATGCACGGGCAAAGCCAGAGGTAAAACCGAATAGCAAAGCGAGCTGAGCCAATTTGCATACATCTACTTATGTTGTGTTTTACACTGCAGGCGAGTGTTGCAATTGCAATGAGTTGGATGTTTTCGTTAACTGGGTCTACACTAGAGAGAGAGCCTCTCGTTTTGGCCCACTTGACGTGTGAGTGTGGGCGGGACAGGAATTTGCAGTGGGGTTGTACTAACTTACCCGTTTCCTCCTCTTAACGTTTTTGCGCGTATTTCGCGCACTGCTTTTTGCATAAATCACTTTTTTCTTACCAACGGTAAATAACATGGGAAATCTGAAATGGTGGAACTTAAAATGAGTGATTATCTCGGCGATGGATTGAAGATCCAGAGCGTTTTCTCTTTTAAATTGGAAGATTTACCAAAGTATAGGGGTTTAACATTTTTGAGGGATAAAAAGATAATTAACTTTCCATTTAAAAAGAAGGGAAAACTGTGAGGTAAAGTACTATTTAATTAATAAGAAACGTAAAAATCATTTGTTTGGCTCCATTAAAGGGCCATAAGTATAAAAAATTTATTTTTAAAAAGCATTTTATCCTTGTTTTCAATATTTGGTAATACAAAATGGATTATATCAATAAAACTGTAAATGCAATAAAATTATTTAACATGATTTTAAGCTTTTACGGTAATACCATTCATTTAAATTATGTCAGAAGAGTACAATAGAAATATAAATTTCCATAATACTTAAATGTCTTAAAATAGTTTAGAGTCTCAAAGCTGTCACAATAATGCTTTAGAGATTATCTCAGGTCTTGGCCATTGGCCACGCCTCTGCCAAAGAACCGGCACAAAACCATCTTTTCCCCGAAAAACTCCATGCGAGACATCATTAAAAGCTTAAGAAGCATTTCCAGCAGAACGCTTGCTTTTGACAAAAGACGAAAGAAACTATTAAACTGTTTCTTTTATGGCACCGCTAAAAAGAATTCTCCCGCTCTCTGGAGGAGAATTAAACCAGAGTTTTGCAGTTCCAGCTCGAAGCCAAAGTCGAGTCATTCATGACTGAAATAAAAATAATAAACAGAAACACGAACGAACGGAAAAAATACATAAAAGAGAGAAATAGAATTCTTGCCGGTGGTTATGATTATGAAATTTCCGTTCCGTTTGCTTACGGCCAATCTTGAAAGTCCATGCTTAGATTATATAAAAGCGCATGGCAAGCCATAATTGAAACCAATAATTCAGGTTCTATATGTGTTTGAATATGGTAATGCAGAAAAAACAGATTTAGTAAGAAAATCTTGAAAAAAATGTTCCTGACATTATTTTTCAAAATTGTATGTATTTATATCTTATAAATAAAAAAATCTATTAAATACCATAAATGTTTCCCTTTAAAAACCAAACATTTTTTGTTTTTCTCTGTGTACTTGTGTGATATTTTTATAGCATTTTTGCCGTTTAACTTTTGAATACTTTTCTGCATAGTTTCGTACGTGAGTATAATATAATTATGAGCTACTTTGCTGGCGACTTATTTACTTGCTCACTGACTACACACCTTGGCTGCCCCCGGCCACTCCCCCTTCTCACCTGGCACACATAATCACAGAAATGACAACAATACTTGTACCGTACTGTCAATGCAAATAGCAAATCGCCTTCAAATACGTGAAATAAAATGTTTGAGAAGACCGCGTAAAAAGAGGCGGCAAAATCGATGGCCTCATAAAGTATTGTATTTTTTCCAGCCGTTGTTTTAACATCGTTCGGGTTCCGTCGAGGTCCCCCAAGCGCTTTCTAAGCTCTTGGCAGCCATGGGTCAGGGCAGCCCAAAGGGCACAGCGGACCACCGACGGGTTCACCGGAGTTAGGAGGTGCTAAAATGATCGCTTCTCTGAGTGGTGAAGTGCGAAAATAGGTACACATGTGCCAACTTTATTGACGAGTTGAAAAGCTACGTACATTTTGTTTTTGGTAATAAACCTTAACTTGGACAGTGACATGGAAATGACTATGGTCTTTTAGAGTTTGTTAAAAGTCGAAAATGAACAATGAAATGTTAAAAATATCTTATATAAGGCTTAAAAAAGAAAAATACATAAATATGTATTATCTCACAATCACCTTCCTGATTTTTTGTAATTTTCTAATTACCACTAATATTGTTTATATATTCGATTTATGTAAAAAAAGCCAAGTTTCCCTGTTTTGTGTTCCCATTTCCTTTCGCTAATAACTTTTTCCTGCGCCGCTTTCTTTCCGTTTTAAGATTTTTGTTTGGTTTTTTCGTGTGATCTGTAGACTGTATTGATGAAAACAAGCTTATGAACATGCAAGTCTGTTTATTTTTTTGCAAATCTTAACGCCTTGTGCACTCAGTTCAAGAAAGCTTGTTAATTTCGCTCTGCTATCGTTTCGTTTTTGTTTTGAAAATGTTGAAGAAACCCACTCGGAGTCATGGGAGTTATGGAGTCTTCTGGTCTGCGGCTGTTGCCGCTGCTTTTTTCTACTTTTGCTTCGGGAATCGATTCTGCGCTTTGGTGATCAGCGCAAATGAAAGTTGAGGAGATGGGGGCCTTTTAACTGATTACCATTTAAGTGGCATGTGCCGGGCCATGGCAACTCTCGTCTAATTTGGTCAATGCTACTCGAAAGACAAAACACTTTCTTAAAGCCAAGCGGCGAAAATGCTGAACTAAACAGCACTGGGAAAATGTGAAATGAAAATGTAAGCCAAAGTAAACCAATTGGCCATTTGCCGTGTGCCAAATACGCGAAATGAGGAAGTCGTCTACTGCGGTTACAAATGCGTTGGCCAAATGCGAATGAAATGCGATTAGTTAAATGAGAGCCCGACTTGGCCCGAACCGAACCGACCTGGCCTTGTCATGCTTTTATTTCATCCATTTCACCCGTCAGTCAAGTCAGTTGCATTCAGCGAAAAATTACACTGGATTACTTCAAGTTTCCGGTTTTCTATGAATTTCTTTTAAGGTTTTAGGCGAATTTTTTTTATTATAAGAAATGTAAAAAAAAAAAAAAAAAATTTTGTAGGTTTGTTTTTTTTTTTTTTTTAAATGTTTCATACATACATGATATACATATTTGAAAAAGCCCTTTAAATATATTAACTGTTTACTAGATATATGGTTTTATTTAATCTTTTATTTTAAAAATAATTTCCGTGGAATTTCGTATCTTATTTTCTTCGAGTGCAAGTCTTAATCCCCACTAACCCTGGCCATCTTGATCTTCTCCCACAGATGTCGCCTCTGTGGCGGTGCCGACGAAGGAGGCGTACTTTAATGGCTCCACTTACCTCCGCCTGACCACGCCGATGCCCATTTGGGACCACTCGGCGATTAGTTTCCGGTCGTGCCGCGGCGGCGAGATCCTCGCCCAGCAGTACAACAAGAACTCCATCGTAATCTCAGTGCTCAACGACTTTCTGCAAATATCCCTGGCGGGACCGGCGGTCCATGGACCGAACAACCGGCTGGATGTCAAGCTGCCCTACCAACTGCTGGACAACCGCTGGCACACGCTGCAGTTCAAGTACGAGTACGGAAATCTCTACCTGCATGTGGATCGTGCGGCAAGCATATTTGGTGAGTTCCCCTCTACATTCCCTTTACCCGCGAGTGTCCCCAATTGGATTCGGATTCAGAATGGGAACCTCTAGAACCCACTCACTCAATGGGGTCAATCGTGGACAAACGTGAAATGAGGCAAGCCACTTATGTAGGAGTGAATCACATCACGAGGGTTAAGCAATGCAATTGTGTTCAGTAAAGGGAAAGGGAAATGGGAAATGGATAATGATGAACTCATTCGAAAAATCAATTAATTAATAGAAACGAGTACGTGCGAAGAGTTTATAATTGAACAAAATGGGCCTAGAATAGATTAAAAGTTTTAGTTTTAGAGAACCAAAATAAAGTAATTACCAGAAGGCAAATGGAGAATACAGTACGTCTTTTATAAAAACTTAATCTGTATTTAAAGAGGTCTTAACGCAGAAGGCATAACAATGGGATTAACGTCATTAGTATTTATCTAACGGTAACAAAAGAAGTCAGTTCCAAAAGAATAAATTAAAAATGAATTAAGAGCTAAGACAGATAATCTGGAAACTCACAAAAACCATAAATAGAGAGATCGTGAATAATGCAACGAATTAAGTTAATAAATTTATTAAGTTGTTTTGGATCTTAAAGTTGTGTTCCCAAAATGCCACTTATTAAATTGCTTTTTATTAATTAATTAATAAATAATTACAATTAATAAAATTTGATTAAAGCAACAAAAGGATATTAAGAAAAGTAATAGAGGTTTTTAAGGACTTTCAAAATATTCAATATATTAGAATTTTTGAATATTAATATTTTTATTTTTATTAATATTTTAATTGATACCTATTAATATATTTATCTGATTTTCCTCCCCAGCCAACTCCACGTACAACAGTCAGTTCCTGACGAACCAGGACATTGGCTACAAGGACGCCATCTTGATACTGGGCAACTCCTTCTCCGGCTGCCTCCTGGACGGACCAGGTCTGCAGTTCGTGAACAACTCCACGGTGCAGAACGTGGTCTTCGGCGTCTGTCCCCTGACTCCGGGTCCCTGCAGCGATCACGACCTGTTCACCCGTCTGCCGGATAACTTCTGTCTCAATGATCCCTGCATGGGCCATGGAACCTGCTCGTCCAGTCCCGAGGGCTACGAGTGTCGGTGCACGGCCCGTTACTCGGGAAAGAATTGCCAGAAGGACAATGGTTCGCCCTGCGCCAAGAATCCCTGTGAGAATGGGGGCTCCTGCCTGGAGAACTCGCGCGGGGATTACCAGTGCTTCTGCGATCCCAACCATAGTGGCCAGCACTGCGAGACGGAGGTGAATATCCATCCCCTGTGCCAGACGAATCCCTGCTTGAACAACGGAGCCTGCGTGGTTCTCGGCGGCAGTGGAGCTTTGGCCTGCGAGTGTCCCAAGGGATATGCCGGTGCCAGGTGCGAGGTGGACACCGATGAGTGCGCCTCGCAGCCCTGCCAGAACAACGGGAGCTGCATCGATCGGATCAATGGATTCAGCTGCGACTGCAGCGGCACCGGCTACTCGGGCGCCTTCTGCCAAACGAATGTGGATGAGTGCGACAAGAACCCGTGCCTGAATGGCGGCCGATGCTTCGATACCTACGGATGGTACACCTGCCAGTGTCTGGATGGCTGGGGCGGTGAGATCTGCGATCGACCCATGACCTGCCAGACGCAACAGTGCCTGAATGGCGGCACCTGCCTGGACAAGGCCATTGGCTTCCAGTGCGTCTGTCCGCCGGAATTCACCGGGGAACTGTGCCAAATTGCACCCAGTTGCGCCCAGCAGTGTCCCATCGATTCGGAGTGCGTTGGCGGCAAGTGCGTGTGTAAGCCAGGCTCATCGGGTGAGTTTCAGGTTCTAGTTTGCCATATTTTCGGTTAAGGGGTTTCATTGCATGGGTGTAGCATGTCGCTTACTTTGGGCTTAATGGTATTGGTTACTTCTATATATCTTCTTATAATGTACAATTAATTTGGGTGATATAAGCTTTCGATTTGGAGCCGCTAACTCCGCTCGAGCTGGACATTCTCGACTCGACGCTGTGTCCCAGTGAAAAGAAGAAGCGCTACATATCGCCCGAGTGGCTCAAACGCAAGCGTTGTGAGCTAAAACTAAGTAGGTGGAAAGTGTTTGGGAGTAGCTTGCTAAAAGGGGTTCCATCTGCTTGATAATACCATTACCACACTAACTGTACATATACAACCCTATTTAATCTCTATAACCTAATGCCTCAATCTTGTATTATATCTAATGGGTAACAAAACGTAGGACCCATTGGTCATTGCCTGCCAACAACAACCACACCGACACCAGAACAAGAGCCAACAACAACGACCAGAACCACAGCAATCCCTATCCCAGCTAGTCCCAACACCCTAACAACAACAACGAACACAACCAAGATACCAATACCACCAATAACAACGGCCAGAACAACGGTGGCAACAACCACGGCTAGCAAGCGACCTCAACAACAACAACAGCAACAGCAACTCCAATCACCAAACACCCAACGCTCGGCCTCCCTGAATGCATGTCCCCAAGAAAACTGCTTGAACGGTGGCACCTGCCTGGGCCATAGTGGCAATTATACCTGTACTTGTGCTAGTGGATACACAGGTTTGGCATACATATCGGGGTTGTCCTAAAAGTGTGCATGCCAATGATGACGATGAGATCCACTTGAATGCGTTTCATTTGCATGCGGTTAATGGCCCTCGGGGTTGTTGGATTTAAATTGATATTGATTGAGACTAGAGTCCTGCTTGAAAGCCACTTTTAAAATATAGAATTGCCTGTTTGTGACACGGAACCAAAATCAGAACTCCCTTATTTAGCGTAAAAGAATTGAGTCATATGTTTGGGCAAAGTTATACTAAAGTTAGGAGCATAAAAGCTAAGAAATCTTGATAATTTTATTTATTCTCCACTTATCTTTTGTTTGTTGAGACCAGAATCTTGACTTTAATATATTAAGAGATACCAAAAATTTTGGATATGGTAATATATCTTAATAAAGTCGTTTTTTATAAATGTGAACAACTTTAAAATTTAAACCCTTTGAAAATGGTTTTATATGTATATAATTAGAATTTATTTATATTAATAAGAAAGATGATGGAAGTTCCAGTAGATCTGTATATTATAATATGTATTCTAAATCATTTAACAGGACTCTAGTTGAAATCTAACGTATTGTATAAACTTTTAGTGCAACCCCCGATAAACTAACTGTAAATATGTAGAAAAGTAGAACTAGTTAAACAATTGATATTTGGTAAACACTTGAGAAAATCTTAAAAATAGTCAAATAAATACTTTTATTAAAATAAAAACATTTTAATTTTTACCACATCATATGAACAATATATACTAATCTTTAAAAATACCTCCAGGTTACAACTGTCAAACGAGCACGGGCGATGGAGCGTCTGCTTTGGCCCTGACCCCCATCAACTGCAATGCCACCAATGGCAAGTGCCTGAACGGAGGCACCTGCTCCATGAACGGAACCCATTGCTACTGTGCCGTCGGCTACTCCGGAGATCGTTGCGAGAAGGCCGAGAGCTGCTCGCCGTTGAATTGCCAGGAGCCGATGGTATGTGTCCAGAATCAGTGCCTCTGTCCCGAGAACAAGGTGTGCAACCAGTGCGCCACCCAGCCTTGCCAAAATGGAGGCGAATGCGTGGACCTGCCGAACGGAGATTACGAGTGTAAGTGCACGCGAGGATGGACGGGAAGGACCTGTGGCAACGACGTGGACGAATGCACCCTGCATCCCAAGATCTGCGGCAATGGCATCTGCAAGAACGAGAAGGGATCGTACAAGTGCTACTGCACACCCGGATTCACCGGCGTCCACTGCGACTCGGATGTGGACGAGTGCCTCAGCTTTCCCTGCCTCAACGGAGCCACGTGCCACAACAAGGTAGGTGGAGGGCAGTCGGACTTCCGAATCCGATTCTGCCTTTTTGGTAATTGAACATTTGTCTGTTACTAAAGTGTAATTAGTTGTTTTTCTTTAAATTCGGAAAGCATCGCATATTGAGACAAGTGAGTGATGGCTGTCGATGGGCCAGCATATCCAGATCTATTCTTAGAGATATTAGATGATACCATGAATAATCCCTCGCATATAATTATGTATATACTATGTGTATATCGCTCGATAAAAATATTAACTAGTAGATCCTTTAAATTACTACATTCCCTATAAAATGCCTATATAATTGCTTCGACATACACACAAAAAACATCGCCGTAAAATCGATATGCGCATGTAAATTTCTGGTTAGGCAAAACGCATATCGTTTCAACATGAAATACTAGTTTCGAGCATATCGAATTTACGGGCCCGCATATCAAGTTAAAATTGATATTACATAATGTAAAATCGATCTTCTTTTCACCTCGATTTTTTTTGGGTGTATGTATAATTCTTGAGGAATACCTTTTATCTTTTACCTTATAAATTCGTAATAAATTCACAACTATTATATAACAAAATATCATTTTATAAGTTAGTTAACTTCAACTATTATTTCCACCTAGATCAATGCCTACGAATGCGTTTGCCAGCCAGGATACGAGGGCGAGAACTGCGAAGTGGACATCGATGAGTGCGGCAGTAATCCCTGCTCCAACGGCTCCACCTGCATCGACAGGATCAACAACTTCACCTGCAACTGCATACCGGGAATGACGGGTCGCATCTGTGACATCGACATCGACGACTGTGTGGGCGATCCCTGCCTGAATGGAGGTCAGTGCATCGACCAGTTGGGTGGCTTCCGGTGTGACTGTAGTGGCACCGGCTACGAGGGCGAGAATTGTGAGCTGAACATCGACGAGTGCCTCTCGAATCCCTGCACCAATGGAGCCAAGTGCCTGGACAAGGTGAAGGACTACTTCTGCGATTGCCACAAGGGTTACAAGGGCAAGAATTGTGAGCAGGACATCAACGAGTGCGAGAGCAATCCCTGTCAGTATAATGGCAACTGTCTGGAGAGGTCCAATATGACGCTATACCAGATGAGCCGGATCACAGATCTACCGAAGGTGTTTAGCCAGTCCTTCAGCTTTGAGAATGCCAGCGGGTGAGTCTTGATCTAGAGTTTATTCCAACCGGAATATAGAACTAATCATATGTAATCCTTAGCTACGAGTGTGTTTGTGTGCCGGGCATCATAGGCAAAAACTGTGAGATCAACATAAACGAATGCGATAGTAATCCCTGCAGCAAGCATGGAAGTTGTAATGATGGGGTAAGTGAAGGTGAAGATCCATTTCGAACTATGAAACCTAATATCCTGGTTTTCCCCTGCAGATTGGCACCTACACCTGCGAATGCGAACCTGGATTCGAGGGCACCCATTGCGAGATCAACATAGATGAGTGCGATCGCTATAATCCTTGCCAGAGAGGAACTTGCTATGACCAAATAGACGACTACGACTGCGACTGTGATGCCAACTATGGTGGAAAGAACTGTTCTGTTCTGCTCAAGGGTTGTGAAAAGAATGTATGTCATATTTATAATAATTTGTAATCTATAACTAGAGACTAATACATTTATCTTTGCAGCCCTGTTTAAATGGTGGTGCCTGTTTGCCCTACTTGGTCAACGAGGTTAAACACGAGTACAACTGCACCTGTGAGAACGGCTTCCAGGGTGATAAGTGCGAGAAGACCACCACGCTTTCCATGGTGGCCACCAGTCTGATTTCGGTGACCACGGAACGCGAGGAGGGCTACGACATCAATCTGCAATTCAGGACCACTCTGCCGAATGGAGTTCTGGCCTTTGGAACGACGGGCGAAAAGAATGAACCAGTTAGCTATATCCTGGAGCTGATCAACGGACGACTGAATCTCCATTCCTCGCTGCTGAACAAGTGGGAGGGTGTCTTCATTGGATCGAAGCTGAACGACAGCAACTGGCACAAGGTGTTTGTGGCCATCAACACCTCGCATTTGGTGCTTTCCGCCAACGACGAGCAGGCCATCTTCCCGGTGGGCTCCTACGAGACGGCCAACAACAGCCAGCCCTCGTTCCCGCGAACCTACCTGGGCGGCACCATTCCCAATCTGAAGTCCTACCTTCGCCACCTCACCCACCAGCCGTCGGCCTTCGTGGGCTGCATGCAGGACATCATGGTCAATGGGAAGTGGATCTTCCCCGACGAGCAGAGTGCCAATGTCAGCCATACCAAACTGGAGAATGTCCAGAGCGGATGTCCGCGCACGGAGCAATGCAAACCGAATCCCTGCCATTCGAATGGCGAGTGCACGGATCTGTGGCACACCTTCGCCTGCCACTGTCCCAGACCCTTCTTCGGGCACACCTGTCAGCATAGTAAGCAGTTTGGAGGATACTTAAGTGGTTCCCCCGGTTTTAACACCTTTTGATTTCCCTATTTTTAGATATGACTGCAGCCACCTTTGGCCACGAGAACACCACCCACTCGGCTGTGATTGTGGAGACAACGGACGTGGCCAGGCGCGCCATTCGCTCTATCCTGGACATCTCCATGTTCATCCGAACCCGCGAGCCAACCGGTCAAGTCTTCTACTTGGGCACTGATCCACGAAAGGCACCCACCAAAAGTGAGTTTGAATGGGAAAGATTTTCATCATAAAAAAAGCTTAATTGCTTAAAATATTTAGTAGAAAAATGGGTTAAGTTTAACTACATTTAAATTGTTTAAGGTTTAATACTAATTCAGTAATTTATATATTTTATTTGTCTTTTTTAGTAAGTAAGTTATTAAACCAAAGCATAGAACTTATTAGACTATTAAAAAAAGTTGTGAGGCTCAAATACATTTAATTTGTTCAAGATTTAAAACTAATTTAGTAATTTATATATTTTATATATCTTTTTTAGTACGTGAGTTATTAATAGTATTAATTTAATACAACTAAACTGATCCTTTTATCATATTCCCACAGATATTGGCGACTCGTATGTGGCGGCCAAACTGCACGGCGGTGAGCTGCTGGTGAAGATGCAATTCAGCGGCACTCCGGAGGCCTACACCGTCGGCGGCCAGAAGCTGGACAACGGCTACAACCACCTCATCGAGGTGGTGCGCAACCAGACGCTCGTGCAGGTCAAGCTCAATGGCACCGAGTACTTCCGCAAGACGCTGTCGACGACGGGTCTGCTGGACGCACAGGTGCTCTACTTGGGCGGACCTGCACCCACGCGCGAGTCCCTTTTGGGAGCCACCACGGAGCCGGGTGTGGCGGCAGTCCCTGGAGCAGGAGTGCCCATCGAGGACACCACGGTGCCCAAGGAGGCGGACGACAGCAGGGACTACTTCAAGGGCATCATTCAGGACGTGAAGGTGAGCAATGGCTCGCTCAACCTGATAGTGGAGATGTACTCGCTGAATGTCACGGACGTCCAAGTGAATGCCAAACCGCTGGGCGCCGTGACCATCGATCGCGCCTCCGTGCTGCCCGGCGAAGTGTCCGATGATCTGTGCCGCAAGAATCCCTGCCGCCACAATGCCGAGTGCCGGAACACATGGAACGACTACAGCTGCAAGTGCCCCAATGGCTACAAGGGCAAGGACTGCCAGGAGATCGAGTTCTGCCAACTGGTCACCTGTCCGGGCCAGAGTGTGTGCCAGAATCTGGACGATGGCTACGAGTGTCTGACGAATACGACCTTTACGGGTCAGGAACGCTCCCCGCTGGCCTTCTTCTACTTCCAGGAGCCACCGTCCGAGGAGATTGTGGGTGAGGCGCCGCCCAAGCAGATTCTCAAACCCGTCATCGATATAGCCTTCCGCACTCGTGCTGGCGGCACCCTCCTGTACATCGACAATGTGGACGGATTCTTTGAGATCGGTGTGAACGGAGGACGAGTGACCATCACCTGGAAGCTGAGTGCCCTGCATTTCGGAGAGTCCGCTCGCTTCGAGAAGGAGAACACGGACGGCGAGTGGAGTCGCATTTACCTGAGGGCGCACAACGGCAAGCTGGAGGGCGGCTGGAAGGGCTGGGAATCGATGGTGGATCCGGCGCCAGCCTTCTCCACGGACATTGACCAGGCGGCCTTCCAGTCCCTGATCGCCTCCAGCACCCAGGTCTATCTGGGCGGCATGCCGGAGTCGCGGCAAGCACGCGGATCCACCCTGTCCGCCCAGCAGGGCTCCCAGTTCAAGGGCTGTGTGGGCGAGGCGAGGGTGGGTGATCTCCTGCTGCCCTACTTCTCCAACGCCGAACTATATCCGCGCACCGAGAACGTCTCGGTTCAGCTGAAGGCCCAGTTCCGCTTGAATACCACGCGTCCGGAGGAAGGCTGCATCCTGTGCTTCCAGTCGGACTGCAAGAACGCAGGCTTCTGCCAGGCTCCATCGGATGAGTACGCCTGCACCTGCCAGCCGGGATTCGAGGGCGACGACTGCGGCACGGACATCGACGAGTGCCTGAACACGGAGTGCATGAACAACGGCACCTGCATCAACCAGGTGGCGGCCTTCTACTGCCAGTGTCAGCCGGGATTCGAGGGTCAGCACTGCGAGCAGAACATCGACGAGTGTGCGGATCAGCCCTGCCACAATGGTGGCAACTGCACGGATCTGATCGCCGCCTACCTGTGCGACTGTCCGGAGGACTACACGGGTCCGCAGTGCGACGTGCTCAAGCAGATGACCTGCGAGAACGAGCCCTGCCGCAATGGATCCACCTGCCAGAATGGATTTAGTGAGTATAAGTGGTTAGATAGGTATTTTGGAGATTACTAAAGATCCCTGTTCTCTTTCTGCAGATGCTTCCACTGGCAACAACTTCACCTGCACCTGCGTAACCGGTTTCGAGGGTCCACTGTGCGACATTCCCTTCTGTGAACTGACGCCCTGCGATAATGGTGGTCTCTGCCTAACCACTGGAGCGGTGAGTAGCCTTGGAATACCCTTAAAGATCAGTTACTAAACGATAGATATTCCCACCTTTAGGCACCCCTGTGCAAGTGCAGCCTGGGCTACACGGGTCGTCTGTGCGAGCAGGACATCAACGAGTGCGAATCGAATCCCTGCCAGAACGGCGGCCAGTGCAAGGATCTCGTGGGCAGGTATGAGTGCGACTGCCAGGGCACCGGATTCGAGGGCTTGCGCTGCGAAAACGACATCGACGAGTGCAACCTGGATGGCGACTACTGCGGCGGATTGGGCCGGTGCTTCAACAAGCCCGGCTCCTTCCAGTGCATCTGCCAGAAGCCCTATTGTGGGGAATACTGCAACTTCACGGATCCCTGCAACGGCACGGATCTCTGCGCCAACGGCGGTCGCTGCGTGGAGTCCTGTGGCTCCAAACCGGACTACTACTGCGAGTGCCTCGAGGGATTCGCGGGCAAGAACTGCACGGCACCGGTGAGTTAACTTGATAACTACATTGAAGAGGATTAAAACTTACATCTAACTGTTGGGGATTTCAGATCACGGCCAAGGAAGATGGACCATCGACGACGGACATTGCCATTATTGTCATTCCCGTGGTGGTGGTGCTGCTGCTCATCGCGGGAGCCCTGCTGGGCACCTTCCTGGTGATGGCCAGGAACAAGCGGGCCACCAGGGGCACCTACAGCCCCAGCGCCCAGGAGTACTGCAACCCGAGGCTGGAAATGGACAACGTGCTGAAGCCACCGCCGGAAGAGCGACTTATTTAGTTTTGACGAGGCATCAGCGACGAGGATTAGCAAAGCAAACAAAAGATATTTTTAAATCCGCCCATATACACCTAGCTGTAGGAGTAACGCAATGTTTTGTACTAAGTTTACATCTTAAGGTGCTCAAAGCAACAGCAGCAGCAGCAGTTAGGCTTTCACCTCGACTCGATCCCCCGATCCTGATCCCGATACTGATCACCCTGCCTACGCTTTAGTTAGTTAATAATGCCGTTGTCTATTTATTCTAGTAGTTTAGATGACAGACGTACCGCCCTATAGTCGTTATGTAGTTACGTTCCGTTAGTTTAGATTCAGTATTCGATTTCTCGTATATGTAATCCTAAAGCTGCGAACAAAGTTGAGCTCTGACACCGATTCACCCCTCCACATTCCGCAGGGAAGCCCTTCAAATGTATTGTACGAGTATTTTTTGTAAATAGGATTGTTTGCCGACTCTTAAACTAAATTAGCTGAGCTAAAAACGAAATCAAAAACCGAAAATCCTATATGCCTATATATACGCGAGTATATATATCAGTAAATGTGGCCTTATAACAAAAAAAATAAGATAGTAACGAAAAGCAATGACAACCAGCAAGAACTTGAGAAACTATTGATTAAGTAAATCAAATGAAAGACATATTTTGCTCTAGAATTTCTAAGCGTAAACTTAAGAGACTGTACTATATAATAAATATTAAATATTTCGACTTTTTTCCAATTAATTGCCTATTTATTTCTAATGCCACCCCGTAGATAGCCAAAAGTGATTTTTTCTTTTTCCAATTTGTAGCAACTATTGCTAAATTTATTCGTCAACTTTAGCAAGACGTGTACTTTATGGTTTGAATGCAAACAAATCGGCACGAACAACAAACTTTAGTTTTGTTTATCATTTCAGTGAGAGAGCTGCTAATGACTAATATAAAAGTTATTAATTATAAGCAATAGGATGAATGCAAATAAAATCAATCAATTAAATAGGTATACAACTTCGTGTACATAGAAAGAAAAAACTCCAAGCTTGCCTAATCATATAATTGAAAGACAGTGGTATCGAATAGTTGCCGATGGCCGGGAGTCCAGAATACATTTGCTAAATATCGCTTGATCGCGCAGTGCGTTGGCCTTGAGCCACTCAGCCCAAAGATGCCACCCACTTGAATTTGCTCTGCATCTCGGGATGGTAGAAGATGCACTCCAGCTTGTTCACGCAGTTCTTGCCAAACCGGCAGGGTTTCGGGTGATAAAAGGTACAGCCCAGCTTGGAGCAGTTCGGGTAGTACTTGCACATCGTGGTCGCCGTCGTGGAGGTCACAGGAGCCGATATCGACTTGTAGTTCTGCACCGGGATGACGTGAGAGGCTGTCGAATGAAAACCGAGGAAAGAGTTAATAGAGGATCTTATAAGGAATACAATAGGTACTTACATAGAGGTGGCGCCGCCAGCTGCACATGACTGAGATCCCTTTGTCCCCCATGGGCGTAGTTGCAGTCGATGCTCATGCAGGCCATGTCGAACTTGCACTTGGGATGCGAGTACATGCACTTGTCCGCGAACTTGCAGTTGGGAAAGGACTTGCAGGGCGCCGTCGGATGGTAGTACTCGCAGAACTGCTTCGTGCAGTTCGGATGGTACTTGCAGCGCTCTTTGGGTTTGTTCACCTTCAGCACGGTTGAATCCACGCTAACTGCGCTCACTAAAGGGGGTAAGAATTATGTATTCAATAAGAGAAGTTATATAGATATGAAATGGTATACTTACGTGCCGGCAGGTTGTCGTACTTCCTGTCCTCCGCATTGCGTATGGGTACTCTGCGTTTTTCCAGACCCACTGCATCGCGTTCGCGGCTGCCGGAACGACGCTTTTTAGTCGCACTCGGCTCATCCTCGTTCTTCAGTGTGAATCGTATAGGCGTGTGCTTGGCTTTGGTAGCTGTAGAGGTGCAAATGGAGGCGACAGCGGCTGTGGCTCCCGCTGGCGCCTCAACGGAATCAGTTCTTATGGGTTTCTCTTTGCTGGAGGCTCTCTTCTCCACCCGCTGCTTTGGTTTGGCCGGCAGCGGCGGAGTCGTCGAGCGATCCTCGATCGGAGCCTTGTCCTTATTGTCCTTGTGGCCATTGGCCGAGGTTGCAGCTGCCGCTGCCTGTTGGCGTTTATTGGGCGAGCGCTTCTTCGGTGAACCGTGCATTTCATCATCCTCATCGGTGTCATTCTTGATGATGATCTTCTTGATCTCCTGCGGCTGACGCAGCACCTCGCTGCGATTGAGGCTGCGTGTCGTCTGCAGGGAGGGCGAACCACTGCTCTGTGTTGGCGAGGGCGAGAAGCTCCTGTCCCGATTCGATCGGCGTCGCTTGTCCGCCGTCGTGGACGTCGGCTCAGCGCTGGAGGAGGACACTTGTGGCGTGGACACGGGCGAGGAGGAGCGCCTGCGTGAGTTGCTCGGCCGCTTGCGATAGGAGCCTGCCTTGCCGTTGTTGTTGTTGTTGTTCCCTCCGCCGAGTGCCTTGTCGCCGTTTAGCGTGACCACAAACTGGGTCTTGAGGGCTCCGGAACTGGGACTGGGCTCGTCGTGCGAGCTAATGTGCAAGTCCAATTCATCCACATTGGTCAGCAGCTGCGGCACATACGATTCGATCTCCTCGGTCATCAGACTGGGCGTATATTCTTCCTCCACCACCTTGATCTCGGCGCGACTCTCGTTGGATCGCCGCGAACGCTTGCCATCCCTCTGAGTCACATTCACCACTAGCTCACGAGTGGTTCGCCGGAAGAGTTCGTTGCTGGGGGCACTCCGCTTGCCTCGATCTCTTTCACGATCTCGATCCGGCACCCGATCGTTCTTGTCCATAGATTTGCGCTTTCCGAGGGAGCTGCTGATCTTGCCCACCTCCTCGCTCTCCTTCTTCGACGAAGTCTTGGCCAGAATGGTCGAGCGCTGGGCATCGGCAACGGCGCGCAGCAGGAGGTTCTTGCAGGCCTGCCGTCTGGGAGAAACCTGGGGCCTGGGCTTGATCTTGATGACGGAGTTCACCGGCTTATCGGCCATGTCCTCATCGTCCGACGGTTCTGGCGGCTTGTTAACGGCCACAATTACCCGGGAACCAATGCGTTGCTTGGTACTTGGAGCCTCTGGACTGGGCGAACGACGCTGGCGGTGATTGCGGTTGGCGTCCCTGGAGGTATCACGACTAGAGCGTCGCTCTCGCGAGCGTTCCCGCTGACTGCGCTCCTTGCTAGCCTCGGGTTCACTGCGTCGCCGATGGGCCGGCACATAGAGCTCCTTTTGGCTACGTTGCGAGCGCTCCGGCGGCTGCTGGGCCTTGGAGCCCAGACGATCGTGCACGGATTTCCGCTCAGAACGATCTTCCCTGGACTTATCAGACGGCGGATCCTGTTTGGGACTCTCCAACTCCGCCGCCGCTGCCGCTTCCTGGCGGGAATCAATCTCCGGCTCAGCCTCTGGACGCCTTTCGGGCGTCTTCTCGCGTCTGTTGAAAACAATGGGACTCTTGGCTCTTCGCGGTGGCGCCTCCGATTGCGGCGGCTCCTCCTCGGGCTCCTGGTCCACCGACTCGTCCTGGGCACTCAAGTTCAAGAGATCCTCATCATCCTCATCGCTCTCGTCCTCGATTTCTCCAATCTGACGTAAATGCTTCTTGGCTGCCAGGATTTTCTTTTGGATTTCGGCCAGCTCAGCGAGATCTTTTTCCCGATTAACGCCGCTGGTCATTGTTGTTGAGCTGATCTCGGACACGGCGGGCAGGTCCTGCTCCCTGCTGGCCGATGGCTCCACATCCTCGATGGATTTGCGCTTCTTCTTCTTGTGCAGGATCTCGTCTTTGGCACTGAGATCAAGGTCCATGGTTTTCTTGGCCTTTTCGAGCAGCTCCTCGGCAAAGACATCGGTGATGGAGCTAATGACGGGCATGGCATCCGCGGAGCCTGACTGTGGCTCCGTCAGCTCATCGCCTGACTTGCGGTGCGTCCTCTTGTCCTTCTTGGAGCCCTTTTTGTCCTTCTCCTTTTCCTTCTCCTTGGTCTTGGCCGCTTCCGCTTGGCCACGAGACTTTCGCTTCTTGCTGGAAGCTAAGGGAAAAGTGGATTAATGGGTGTTCTGGGGAGGAAGGGCTATTCCCTTACCACTGGATGCGGGCAGTGTGACCTCCTGGAGCTTCTGCAGCACCTCGTGCAGCCAGGTGACGAAGAGATCGGTCTGGTCGCCCAGGAAAAGATTCAGCTCCGCGTTCATCTGCTGTTTGGTGCGCTTGTTGGCCACCATGACCATCACATAGTCCGGCAGTTCGTCGTCTATGAAACCGGACGATCCTCCGGTCCCCAGTTCCAGCAGCTTCGCCTTGACGGCGCTCTATTTAAGGTAAATGAAAACAATAATTTTAGGGGGTAATCCTTCTCGAGTTCCATTACGAGTTCATTGATTTTCCGCAGTCACTTACCCGCATCTTCTGGCCAATCTCGCTCCCCAGGTTGCACTCCATGTTGGCTTGATTTTCTATCCGTTCGCGTAGTCGGTTTCCGGGGGCATTTATCTATAGAACTCTATTTGTTGGCTATTTCTGTTTTTTATTACATGAGAAAATGGCAAAATCTTCCAAAAAATAATTATCGCAGCTGCTCCGATATCCAAAACTAGTGGTGGGCGGACCACATAGGGGGTATTCTTATTGGAGTTCATGCTGTTTGTGAATACTTCTTTAGTAGCACGATTAGCTAGTTTAAAATGTTTAATTAATTCTTTTAATTAAGTGAAATTAAAAGAAAAACATTCCATGGTAAATAAACATCATCTAATTTTAAAAATAGTCCTTGCCAATCGCCCCGAATGGATGACTACAGCACTCAAAATCAATCGATATACTATCGAGCCAAATTTAAAAGGTCGAAAAAATTGTCGTTTGTAATTATTTATTTCACTGTTGCATAAAATTAATTTTATTTTTAGCTGTTTAATTTTAAATCATAAGACTAGCAACTAACACTGAACAATTTTTGATTGTTTGAAAATGTTGCAGGTAAATTAAATAAAAGAATCGAATAAAAATAATGAATAAAATCCAATTGTGTTGCTTCTGATAAGCTACTTTTCCTACTAAAACTAAGTATACTACAAGAAAGCTGCTCTTCTCAGGTATAAGTCTGTTTAAAAATTCTGCGCTAATTCTCTTCAAAAATTCAAATCCGAAAGTGGCCCAGGCCAGCGACCATCGATAGCTCGTGAGCTGCCCGTCGCCAACTATCGATACGCCTGCGCGAACCGTTCGGGGCGAATGGCAAGCGAGTGTCACACGGGAAGAAGAAGCTGCGAAAAGAATTTTAGAAGAAAGCAACTGCAATTTTGTCATAATCGGAGCCTGAATTCGCAATGAATAATGGAAACTAGACAGCCCAGTTCCGGTGATGCGATAAGGCCAGGTGCGTACCGTCCCCGGGCGCCACTGGCGTCCCAAGCGAGTGCCCCCGTAGCTTAGCCCCCCTGACTTTGTGAAATGTGTGTCTGTGCCTCTCGCCCTTCGCATACGAATGGCTGCGTTTTTTCGACTGCGTTTGGCCAAGCGAATTGCACGGGCCCCCTTGGCCAGATATTTATGCCGTTTTGGCGACTCCTGGCGAGTGCGTTTCCAACTACTTGTTGCACTAAAACCCGTGAAATTCCCTATCTTGCAGAGCTGTACTTCCTCATCTCCAAGTTCCTGGCTGAGGGGCCGCTGGAGGAGACGGCAAAGGTGGGTTAAAGCAACGCTCTCGAGATCGCAATGGAATCGGAATCCGAAAAAGAGCGCAATTTCGCGACCCGCTTTGTTTACAAACATTTTTACTAATTTTTCGATCCAATCTTATGTTTATTCCATACTTTTCGTTTAGGTCTTGATCCGGGAGCTCGAGGAGAAGAAGGTGAGTTTTGGTTTTTGGGATATATTATATTTCCGACTCGATGGGTGGAGGGGGGTGGGGGGTAAAAAAGAAAACCGCGTTTGTTTATACGCTTTGTTTTGGTTGTTTTTGTTGTTTCTGCTGCCGGCAGCGAACGACGACGTCCGCTTGTCTCAGAGTTGGAAATCAGACTGAATTGTGGGCTTGCTGGGGCCACGGGATATAGTCATAGTCCGTCCCAAAAGAGACGAAAAAAAAAATCAGAAATCATAGGGATGCCCCCGCGACGTCATCGGCGACGTCACGGAGTGCACAAGTGATAAGAGCCAGTCGCATATATACACACATACATATGTACCGCAGTCTATATATAATACACCTTTCGATTCCCAGGTTCTGCCGCGTCGCCTCGATTGGCAGGGAAACGAGCATGAACAGACCTTTGAGGAACTGGTGAGTGTCTTCATAATTAATCAATTAGGCGTTTTAAGTTATCGTTTAAATGCCTTTTGATCGGCGCATAAGTGTTGCGTAAGTGTGTGTCTGCTACTCGCATTCTCCCTCCCTCTCTCTCCTGCATGCGCCTTTGTGACGTCATCGAGGGGATAGAGAAAAAGTTGGCCGTAAAAAATTAGTTGATGCTTAAAAAGAAAAAACATAACAACTAAAGATATCAATCATTCGGGCTATTAAATTAACAAATAACATAAACATTTATTAGGTTAAACGGTAAAAAATAATTAACATTTTTCAAAAACTTATAGAACGAATGCAAAAATCCCAAAACCTCGGAGAAAATTAAAAATTTTGAAAAACTAGAATTTTTTAAACAAATGCTTTGTAATTTTAGTTATAACAATTAGTTGCAGCCAGCCGACATTTTGCTTTCGCACACATGCTCATGCCCATGCGCACACACACAGGCGAGCAACCACCACATTGCCTTGACTTGTGCGCGCCAGAGCGAGACAACCATATATGCAGCGCCTATCGCCCCGTTTATCGATAGCCAGACGTTAACTTTTGAATTTGAATTTGCAGGAACGAAAGTACAAGCACATTGGCGCCAATCATCTGCTCGAGATATGCGGCCGCCTGGGTCCGCTGGTGGATCGCGATCTGCCGCCCAGTGTGCCGGGCATCAACTCGCTGCTGGGCACCGGGCGCCAGAACCTCCTGCGCACCAAGGACACCGTCTACTGCCACCGCTCCCTGAAGGACTACTGCACCCGCCTCCACGGAGTTTCACTGCCGGATTCGCGCCTGACCAAGCCCACCCACAACTTGGGTGAGTATTTAGGGATTCCACATCCCTGCAGTTTCTAATAGTCTGTACTTATCCATCCAGATCGAGTTCTCACTGGCCGCGAACATGGCGGAGATGTGCGTCGCAAGCTGCTCGTGCCCACGGATCTGTACCGCCGGACGAAGCTGCTCCGCCGCACCGTGGGCCACCTGTCCTCGGTGTACTGTGTGCTCTTCGACCGCACGGGTCGCTACATCATCACCGGAGCCGATGATCTGCTCATCAAGATCTGGTCCGCCGCAGATGGCCGTCTGCTGGCCACTCTGCGCGGCGCCTCCTCCGAGATCACGGACATAGCCATCAACCTGGACAACACCATGCTGGCTGCCGGCTCATTGGATCACATCCTGAGGGTGTGGGACATGCAGACCACCTCGCCCATTGCCGTTCTGTCCGCCCACACGGGCATGATAACGTCGGTGAACTTTTGTCCGTCGCCGTGCAGCGATCTGAAGTATCTGGTGACCACCAGCACGGACGGATCCATTGCCTTTTGGCAGTACTCCACGCCGCGCGGGCAAAAGATCACCTTTGCCCCGAAGCCAACGCAGTATCACGAGAAGCTGCGGCCCGGACAGGCCCAGATGATGTGCACCACCTTCTCGCCGGGCGGCATCTTTCTGGCCGCTGGCTCTGCGGATCACCATGTGCGCGTCTACATGATGGGCGAGGATGGTCCGAAGAGAATCCTGGAGACAGAGGCCTACACGGATGCAGTGGACTCGGTGCAGTGGTCGCACCGTGGCCTGAGATTCATCTCGGGCAGCAAGGATGGCACCGCACACATCTGGACGTTTGAGTCGCAGCAGTGGAAGAGCGCCAAGCTGTGCATGACGGAGCGCCTGGCCAGCTGCCCGGAACCGGAGGAGGGAAAGAGGCTAAAGGTGACCATGGTGGCCTGGGATGCCTCCGATCGTTATGTCATCACAGCCGTCAACGATTTTACTGTGAGTATACTGCATCCTCAGGCCAAAACATCCACTAAAAAATGGTATTCCCTTTGCAAAAAATAGATAAAAATCTGGGACTCGAAGTCAGCCAAGCTGCATCGTGTCCTGCGTGGTCACAAGGATGAGCTGTATGTGCTTGAGTCAAACCCAAGAGATGAGCACGTCCTGCTGTCCGCCGGCCACGATGGCCAGGTGTTTCTATGGGACATCGATCAGGGCGTTTGTGTGGCCACCTTTCTGAACGACATCGATGGCCAAGGACATGGCAGCGTGTTCGATGCCAAGTGGTCACCGGATGGCACGATGATAGCTGCCACCGATTCGCATGGACACATCCTGATCTTTGGCTTGGGCGTGTGCATTGAAAAGTACAAAATGGTAAGATGAAGGATACTTTTTAAGAACAATAAGATGATATATGAATCCATTGTTAGCTGCCAACGGAGCTGTTCTTTCACACGGACTTCCGGCCTTTGCTGCGCGATGCCCAGCATCATGTTGTGGACGAGCAGACGCAGATAATGCCACATCTGATGCCTCCGCCCTTCCTGGTCGACGCCGATGGCAACCCGCATCCGTCAAGGTTTCAACGTTTTGTGCCGGGCCGTGAGAGCTGCAGCTTGGATCAGTTGATCCCCAATCTTACGGTGGGCGTGGATGGCGTACAAATCGACGATAGAGGTGCAGCTGGTGATGTCCCCGTACCCGCCGCTGCACCCGCAGAAGCCCCTGCGCCCGCAGTGGTGGCCCCCGCAGCTGCTGCTGCTGGAGGAGCAGCTGGAGCCAACTACTCGCACATAGACCGCATGATTGCTGCCCTGGCCAACCGGCAGTCGGTTAATGCCAATGCCAACGATGCCAATGCGAGCATTGCGAATCAGTCCTTTGAGCGTCTGACCAATCGCCAACTGCCCGACTCCAATGGCAGGCAATCCTCGCGTGGCAACGTCCTGGGCAGTCGTCTAAGCACACCTCGCCAGGGATGGGGTGCGGCAGGAGCTGCGCCAGCCGAGGATCAACCTGGACCGTCTCAACCACCCGCAGAGGCGGCGGCAGCTGCTGAAGCTGGCCCGGCACAAGCGCAGCAGGCACTTCCCATTAAGTTCATCCGCCGCACCTACGTGCGTCCCATGAAGTACCCCCAGTTGCAGAACCTCAAGCAGACCATCTACGCTGCCGGCCAGTTCGAGAAGCAGGAGTACAAACGCGAGATGCGTCGCCGACCGATCATGATAAACACGGCCAGTGCAGCATCCTCGCAGCAGGCGGGCAGTGTGGGCAGGCCGCGGAACACGCGTGCCAATGGCGGCGGCGCAAGAGCTGGTGGCCGAAGACGAGGCGCCCAGCCTGGAGCAGGACAGCCGCAGCCCGCTTACCGGACACGCGCTGTGCGAGATCAGGAACCGGAGCGCTTCGACGAGGTGGCACCGCCGCCCGAGGAAGAGGAGGAGGATGTGTCGAGCAACTCATCGGGCGACACCAGCTACTCGAATGTGGAGGAAAACCTAGAGGACAGCAGCGACGAGTCGGAAACAGACAGTTCGGATTACTCCGATTGGGTGGCCGATACTCCGGGGCCGAATTTGGAGCCACCAAAGCGCTCCAAGCGCAAGCCGCTGTCTCGGCGTCCTCGCAGCAGCGATGACAGCAGCGACGATGAGCGGGCGGGCAGAGCCAGAGGTAGCGGTGGACAGGTTAGAGCCCGCAAGGTGGGACGCAAGACCGTCTTCTTCCCGCCCACAGATGCCAATGGTGATATACCGGAGCTCTACCGTCCCGCCGAGTGGCTGTCGGAGGTGATTCCCCGCAAGGCGCCCTACTATCCGCAGATGGGCGACGAGGTGGTCTACTTCCGGCAAGGACACGCCAAGTACTTGGATGCCGTGCGCCTGAAGAAGGTCTACAAGCTGACGCACAGCTCGGAGCCGTGGAACTTTCACACGCTGCGCGACCACGAGTTGGTTCGTGTGATTGGAATCAAGTACGAGATCCGACCACCGCGACTCTGCTGCCTGAAGCTGGCCATCATCGATGAGGAGGGCAACATGACGGGGACGACGTTCAAGATCAAGTACCACGACATGCCGGACGTCCTGGACTTCCTGGTGCTGCGCCAGACCTTCGATCTGGCAGTGCAGCGCAACTGGAGCATTGGCGATCGCTTCCGCTGCATGATTGTCGACGGCTGGTGGATGGGCCAGATTGAATCGCGCCACGCCCTCTCTGCCGACTTCCCCGACTCGTCCTTCATGTGTTTCCGCGTGCGCTGGGACAACGGCGAGTACGAGTTCATGAGTCCCTGGGACATGGAGCCAATCGACCAGGCCAGGGTGCCCGTCGAAGTGGGCGGTGCAGTGGAGGTTCTGCCGGAGGAGATACGCGCCACCCTGTACCAGCCCAAGTCGGAGGAATGGCATCGCGGGGATCGCGATGGCACCTGCAGGCGTATAATCAATGGATTGGAACAGGTAAGCAATGAGTTTGCCTATTTATTTATTTATTATTTAATTACCACTGATTTACCCCACAGGTAATGCGTCTCTCGATAGCGGAACACTTCCTGGCCCCCGTCGACCTGAGCTTTTATCCGGACTACGCCTATTTGATCGAGTATCCGATCGATCTGACCACGGTAAAGTCTCGCTTTGAGAACCACTTCTACCGCCGCATCACCTCAGCTCAGTTCGATGTGCGCTACCTGGCCACCAATGCGGAGCAGTACAACCGTCGGCACGCGATCATCGTCAAGCATTCACGCATTGTTACAGATCTTTGTCTGAGGATTATAAGGTTAGTAAAGCTATACCTTTTCTAAAAAAGCACTGGATTTTAAAATAAATGTGAACCTTTTAGGGAAGCGGATGAGATAGATGTGGCTGCTGTTTATCATCAGCTGGCCGATGTTTACCACTCGTCCGAGTCCGAGAACGAGGCAGATTCGGATGTGGTGCCTTCAACCAGCACGGGGCCAACAACTTCGGCAGCCGCAGCAGCAGCCAGGCAAAGAGTATCCTCCGCTCGACGGTAAGAAAATGATACTTTGTGTTTCTAGATTTCAATTACTAATTGATAAATGCATTTACTAGCTCCACTCGAATTCACTCGGAGGGCGATTGGCGCGCCGACTGCCGACAACTGCTCGATATGATGTGGGCACGGACCGATTCGGAGCCGTTCCGTGAGCCCGTGGACACCATCGACTTTCCGGACTACCTGGAGATCATAGCCACGCCCATGGATCTGCGCACGGTGAAGGAGGATCTGCTGGGCGGCAACTACGACGATCCCTTGGACTTTGCCAAGGATGTGCGATTGATCATACAGAACTCGAAGAACTACAACACCAACAAACGATCGCGGGTGAGTGGAATGCAGATTGGCAGATCGGTTGCAGATCGTCATTTATTGCTTTTCAAGACTGAGATCCCTCCTCCTTCTCAGCTGTTGCCTTTTCGTTTAAGTTGAGAACCCCCATCCCAAACACACTCACTCACGTAGTCACATATGCAAGCTCATCCATCTATTCTTTACGTTTCTTTTGCCTTCCGTGAACATGCCTTCAAACTCGATCTTCAAATTAACCACCCCATCAAAAAACCAAACAAAAAATCAATCTTATGAAAAATAACCCATCAAAACATTTTGAAATAATGTCTAACCAAATGAATGACGATCTCCGTGACTATCATCTAATGTAGGATAATCTAGCGGTAAGGTTTTTCATCTCCCAGCCTGGTGTACTAACAATTTCACCAAGAAATATCTAATATTTCAACCAATAATGATTTATTTATTTGTTTTTTCAGATTTATGCCATGACCCTGCGACTCAGTGCGCTCTTTGAGTCGCATATCAAGACAGTGGTCACCAGCTGGAAGGCGGCTTGCAGGCGTGCGAATAAAAACAAATCGGGCAGCAGTGGCGGCGGAGGACGCGGTGGATCCAGCAGTAGTCCAAACAAACGGGCCAACAAGGAGCGGTCCACGCGTCGCAATCAAAAGCCGACTGCGGCGGCTCGTAGATTACCACTGCCCAACTCCAGTGAAGATGAGGAGGAGGAGGACGATGACGACGATGACGACGATGATGATGATGACGAGGAGGCGGCAGCCACCCGGGGGCGCTCTCGGCGAAGAAACGGCGTGGCCGTAAGTGCCAGTTCGTCTGGCTCCAACCGCGTAACCTCTTCCTCCGCCGCCCAGCAGCGGCGAATCAAGGACAGCAGTAGCGAGGAGGAAGAGGAGGAGGAGACCAGTGCGCAGGCCACTTCGGATGCCAGCAGCGATGAGGAGGAGAGAGCCCAGTCCAACGATAGTTCGCCCCAGCAGACACGCACGCGCAGGGCCAGGCAGAGGCAACGGCTCAGCGATGACTCCAATGCCAACGATTCCGAGGATAGCTACAATCCCAACGAGGGACGCAGCAGTCGTCGGCGATCGGGGGTCAAGCGCCCGTCCAGCAATCGACAGAAGGATGGCCACTCCAGCAAGCGGCGTCGGATGAACAAGAGTCCAGCCACAACGGCTGTTGCTGCTGCTGCGGCCACTGGTTCGCCCCGCCGCACTCGTCGCATGGTGGGCAGTTCCGCCGAGGAGGCGGCCTCCCACTCGCAGCACGATGAGAGCACCCAGGACAGCCAGGTGGGTGGACGTCGAAAGGGCCGCTCGGCGAGCAGCAGATCGCAGCCCATTGGCAATGGACCGAGTACAAGTGCTGCAGCGGCTGCCAACTCCAGCCTGGAGAGTCCCTCGCGAAACACCCGGGCCAACGGGAGCAGAACCTCATCCCATCTTGCCGCCGAAAATGATCACAGCTACCACCTGCCAGTGCGCAACGGACGCATCATCGAGTCCGATACGGACTCTCCTGTCATGAGACCCACGCGCCAGAGCGCCAAGCGGGCACTCACGGAATGGGGTCGCGGCAGCGACATCGAAGAGGAGGAGGAGGAAAGCGAAGAAGCCGAGGAGGTCAGTAACTCAGATAGTAATCCCTTTTTCACTTTTGTAACCTTTTTCTAATCACTTAGATCCTGCCAACACCCACAAAGGACGACGTGCCCTCTACTAGTCGAGCCGCTTTGGCCCAGGCCGCTGCTGGTCCTGTCCGTCAGTTGCGCACCAATCGCAACACCGTCGTCCGACCTGCCCAAAGCGACGACGATGACGACGACAGTGACAACGAGCCGCTGGCCAACAATCAGCAAAGTAAGTTGCTATTATTTTTCTAAAATAAAACAATTGCTAACTCTTTTTCCCTGCAGAAAATTACCAATCACCTGCAAAAGCAAGCTCAACGGCAACAGCAGCAGCAGCTGCACCTCATCCGCTCAGCCTGCGCCGTCGTTTGGCCTCGCCGCCAGAACGGAACACCCATATGACCCGTTCGCACGCCACCTCCACGACCTCCTCGGCCGCAGGCTCTCGGGCAGAACAGCAGCCGGCTGTGTCCACCCATGACCACAACTACCTGGGCAATGTGAATTCATCGAGGGCTCCGCGACGCATTCTGTCGCGCCATCAGCGGAACGCCGACGAGCTGGACACCAGTCTGGATGTCCTGGAGAACTCGCGTCTGCTCTCAGCCATAGCCAATCACCGGCGACCCACCTCCACCACGAATAGCACTAGCAACAGTACCAGCAACGTGGTAACCAGACGCCTGCGAGGGCGCGCCAGTCAGGCGAACTCGCACGATGAGGACCACGAGGAGGAGGAGGCGGCCGCATCCGACGAGGGCACCGACGGCGGCTCCAGCTCCCAGAGTTCCGCCGATGATGATGAAGAGGACTCCGACTCGGAGGACAACCAGCCACTGACCAGCTACGTCTCGCCCAGCAATGGACGCACGAGGCGCAAGGCGAAAACCTCCTCCTCCTCGGCGGCAACGCAGGAGCGTCCGCTGCGGCGCACCCGTCGCCCGCCATCGAATAACTCGTTCGAGAACGACAACGACGATGACGACGACTATGTGGGCCCGCGAAGTCGTCGCACCAATCGGAGTGGCAACCAGCGAGCCGGTCGGAATCAGAAGAGGCCGCGCTACAATGAGCAGTCCGAGGAGGAAGAGGCGGCAGCCGGCTTTTCGCACCGGAGTAAACGAATCCGCAACGGCCATGCCAGCTCCCAGGACCGATCGCAGGCCTCCACCGAGCGGGATCAGGCGGAAGACGACGACGATGAGGAGGAGGGCAGCTCGGTGGACTCGGATGACCAGCTGGTGAACGTGAGCAGCCGCGGCAGGGTGCGCAAACCGTCTGCCAAGGCGCGCGGCATCTTCAAGGAGTGACCGCAGACTGTTTTATGTATAAATTAAATCTAATTGCTAAATCAAGAAACCATTGTAACATTTTCTAGCGTCTTATTTCTTATTATTGATTAATATGTAAGAGTAAATCACGTCACTTGTCATTGTAACTGTCGGTCCCAAAAGCAAAACAAACCCAATCACCCCCATCCGTCACATCCCTAGCCCTAACACCCATCATATCCATCATACACAGTGGCAGAATATGTTCAATTCTTAAGTTGATTGTTGGCATCAGCCCTACATTCTATGTGTAGGGGCAAGGCCAAAGCAACGTTTTATATGTATTTCTATAATATATAGGTACTATCATACATATATATAAAAGGTAGCACTCGGAATCACACTTCATTTAAAATAGTTTTAGAATAAAGTATCATGAAAAAACACTGTATGTAACTTGTTGCACTTAAACCTAAATTACGATCTAAAAAGTGGGGGCGATGAAACTACTTGATCGCCTTGGCGTAGTTCTTCACCCACTGCTCGGCCTGGTGCTTGACCTTGGCCACCGTGGCCTCCGTGCCGTGGTTCTCCTCCAGCTGCAGATACTTCTTGTAGATAACTTGCATCTTGTTTGGCTTCAGTTTCTGCAGCACGGCACGCTCCAAAACGTTTCTGAAATACAAGAGGTTAATTTATTTGTTATAACAAAACAAATAGGGTTAGCAAACCCACCTCGCAGAATCGATTTGACCCGCCTTGATCAGCATGTCCACATAGACGGACCAAATGTCTATTCTCTTGGGATACGAGGTGACCACATCGTCGAGCAATGTCTGGGCCATGTCATTATTATCGTGCTTCGCATACAGCTTGGCAAAGGACACAATGCAGGGAATATCTATAGAGGTAATATAAACATTTAATGTAAAATGCAATCAAAGGATTAATCAATCTACTTACGCTCTTGATTGGGCAATCCTCGCAAGGCGCGCTGCAGCAGATTGTGGACTTGGTCGGACTTTCCCAGCCAGAAATAGGCCTCGGCGGCCAGGGGCCACACCCTCAGCTCCGCCTTAAACTTGTTAAGGATTGTGGTGAGCACCGAAGAGAGACGCTCCTTCTTCTTGTTTTTCTTCAGAATGTCTACAACATTAATGTAGATTTCCAAGGGATCGTTGCAGTTCAGGGCTTCCTTGAGCACATCATCGAAATTGTTGCTGTAGACGAGCTCCATGTTGAGCAGGGCGCTCCACATGTTCCTCAGCTCCTGCGTTTCCCGGAAGGATATCGTTGAAATGGCTCTGCGGGCCAGATCGCGAGCCTTTTCGATCTCCGTGTTGGACAGCAGGAAGGCGATGTACTTTAGCCAGGATATGCTGCTGTTCGGCTGGGCAATCACCAGGCGCTCGTACTGGTCGATTGTCTCCAGACGTGCCTTGGGATCCGCATTGCGCTCCTCGATCTCCCGCAGTCGCTGCTCCTCCTTGACCTCCGCCTTGGCCTTCTCCTTGGCGCTGAGGCGTTTTTTCTTGGCCGCGTTTTGCTCGGTTTCCTGCTCCTCGTCTTCGTCGCTGGAAGCTTCCTGGGATTGGTTCACATCGCTCTCCCAGAAACTGGACACACCGGGCAATCGCGACTTGGCTTCAACTCCATTGCTCTTTGGCGTTTCTGACTTGGCACCCTTGGCCGGAGTTTTATCCTCGAAGAAGAGCTTGCCGTTCTGCTTGGGCTTCTCCTTTACAAGGCCGTTGGTCAGAGGCTGAGTCTTCTTCTGGCCATTGGTGACTTTTTCAGCCTCCTCAGCCTTTCGCTTGGTGGGTGTGGCCTCCGTTTTGGCTTTCTTTTTGGCCAAAGTCTCCTCCTTCTTTTGTTTTAGAGTTTCTTCAGTTTTTGCCTTCTTCTGCTTTGGAGGCTCTTCTATTTTCGCCTTCTTGGCCTTCACTGGTGTATCCTCCGCATCCGCCGTTCTCTTCACTCCTCTCCAGATGCGCCAAACAGTCTCTGGCACTGCGATGGGCAGTGTGTCGTGAATGAAGGCTATGTTGCAGAAGTCTCCCTGTCGCAGCCCGGCACTTCCCGAGTTCTCCACATCGTTGGGGTGCAGGCGAATCGGACAGATGACCAGCGGATTGGTGCCCTTCTTGAGTGAGCACACGACCACGGACTCCAGCTTCAGCAGAACCTTGGCCTTCATGCCGGCCTTGCCGATCAGATTCGTCGAAAGGTTGCCGCTTGGTGAGATATGTTCAATGTCCAGCTTCTTGTTGCTGATGAGTAGCACATCGCTGGAGTAGTCGATCCATAGTACAACTGCCTGGTGCTTGCTGCCCGCCTCGGGAGCTGTGGAACTACCTGCCAGGCTGGAGAGCAGCAGGCCGGACACCTTAGCATTGCCCTCCACTGTGTAGACCCAGTCATGGGAAGTCGGATCGATGCCCTTGAAGACCACCTCGATTTTGTCGCCAACAGAGTATTTGGAAATGGGTGCCGAGGTCTCCTGCAGCGCCGTTTTTATCTGGGCAACTTCATCTAGATAGCTGTATGGGAATTTATGGGATAATCAATTATAAGAGTTTACAATATAGGTTTAGTGAACCCACCTCTCGACCAGCTTGGCTGTATCACTAAGATCCCCGCTCCACACGTCCGTGAGTTTGGCAGACACCGTCAGCGTCTTCGTTTCCACCTCCTTGCTGAGCACCTTGACCAGGAGAAGCTGCTCTGGCACCAGCTCCACGGGCGCATTTTTCACGGCATTCAGGCGGAGCATCTTGACGTGAACCTTCACCGGCTTGTTGTAGTTGCGAACGCAGACCATGAGGTCCACCACCTGCTCGGTGGCATGCTTGACATAGGAACGGATTATGTCGCCCACTTGCACCGTCTGCCAGTCCTTGGTGAGCTGGCCACCGAAGTAGGCGACATCGCGCAAGCTGAAGATGTTCTGCATAATGCAGGCTGCCTCGGTGTACGAGCCAGCGGGATGGATGCGCATCTGGGCGTGCAGCAGCTCCAGATGATCCGAGAGCAGGCGCAGCGGGATTAGGCCCACGTACTCCTCCACCTTGGGATGGCCGTCTTCGTCCTCTTCGTCGTCGTCGGCAGCGAAGCTGATTTTGATTTCCAGCCCGGCGTCCAGGGCATTGGTTATCTCCACGGGACAGATCTCGCCCAGCTGGAACTTGTCCTCCGGCAGGGTCAGGCTGATTTGATCCTTGGTGCGGCTCAGAATGCGGAACTTGGTGGTCTGTCCCTCGAAGAAGGAGCTCTGCTCCTTAAGGTTCTGCCGATGCAGGACTCCCTTGATGCCGCTGCCGAACTTGACCAGCACATAGTTGTCCTCACATCGCACCACAGTGCCGGTGTAGACGTTGCCCGCCTGGGCGGCTGAGTAGTCAGTGAGCAGCTTCATTCCCTTGCCCAGATACTCGCTGCGATTGCTTAGGTAGCAGACCCTGCGCTCCTCGTTGACCTCCAGGACGCGGCACCTCACCGACTGGCCCACATCGTAGCGGACATTGGGTGCCAAGTAGAATTGTTCCAGTATTCCGTTGACCTTGCCAATCTTCACCGACCAGCCCTTGATCTTGTCGTCCTTCTTGAATATCTTTGCGGTCACTATGTCGCCGGCTTTGATGTCCTCCAAGGAGTACAGCTTCTCGTTGACCACGTTGGGATCGTCGGAGCAGTAGTACAGCGACTCGATGACATCGTAGCCCAGGATGCGCACCTTGTGCTTGCTCTTGCGTCCGTACTTGGACAGCACTTCGTCCTTGTCGTAGTTGCCCTTGAAGTTGGACCTAATGGAGCCGTACGAGATGATGCCCTTTAGCTTCTTGTTGAGCAGCAGCACCACTCCGCCGCTGCCCAGGCGCAGGACCTTGGCCTTTTCCACCACGGAGCCCACCTTGAGGGGCTCTTCCACCTGCTCTTCGTCGTCCTGATCCTTTCCCACTTCATCGCCCGCCTTGATATCCAGATTGAGGGTTAGGTACACCAGTTTGGTTAGGGGCATCACGTAGAGCACCCTCGCGTTGTAGTCCTCGTTCAGTTCGTAGGCATCCAGGGTGTCCAGGGCGTTGGCCAGGTGGTGCTCGTTGATGTAGGCGCTGAAGGATTCGTTCATGATGCTGCCCTTCAGGCCGTCCTTCAGATGCTTGGCCACCTTGAACCTGACAATGCTGCCCGGCAGGATGTAGTCGAGATTCGTCTCGTTCTGGCTCTTGATGCGCAGCTGGTCCTGCTCCACCTGGACACAGGTGCAGGTGCTCTGGTGGGTGTCGTGCTGGACCTTCTTGACCTTCAGGAAGGCCAGTTGGCCCACGTGAAGCGTCTGCGCCGGCTCCTCGCAGGGCACAAAGGCCTGCAGACCCTGTACCCCAGATTCGATGACATAGCCGTGCTCCTGGATTTCCGCCACGGCGCCGGAGAAGATGAATCCCTTCTTGATGCTCTTGTGATGCAGACTGCCATGCACGTCGGCCGGCTTCAGGGAGAGCAACAGGCTGATCCTTCCGCTGCCCAGCTTTTCTGTTTTGATGGCCTTGCCGTAGACGATGCGCCCGACCTGGAAGAGCTCCGCCAGATCGTGGTATTCGCTGGTGTCCCCCGACATGGCCGCCTTGGCCACCCGGGTGTAGGCCTCCGAGATGTCCGCCACCAAAGTGCGGGCGAACATACGGCCGGGAAGGGCGATCTGCAGGGCGGTGGCGCTCGCCTCCTTGACCACTCCCATGACCAGCATGTCCTCCTGCAGCGTGTCCATGCTGAGGGATTCGGCGGAGAAGGCCTCCAGTTGGTCATTCTGCTCCTCCGTTGGATCGCCGAGGAAGTTGTCTTTCACTTTGGGCGCCTTCTTCACCTTCTTCTGGGAGGCTCCGAAAACCTGTGGAAGGGCAGAAAAGTTTGAACAGAGATCTCGGCAGTTTTGGGGGATAAACCCACGATATTCGAGCTTATGTCGGCGGATTTGGCCTCGGTGTGGATTGTCCCGCCGCGGGGGAAGCTCTTCTCGTTCGGCACCATCGCTGAGCTGTGTAATTTAGCGTTTTAAATAACAAAATTCCAGCAACGTGCGTACTACACGTGCTAAGCGCCGATATAGAAAATCAGTTTGCAGAAAGGTACTAATTTTGAACTGAAGAAATGGTGGAATTCGCTGCACAGCGCGGACACAAACCATTGAGGATGTAAGGCCTGTTCACACCGGAAAGCCGCTGTTGCAAAATCAGGCTTACTATAATTTATTTATTTATTTATTATTTAAGCTAAATTCGTAGAATGTATCTTCAATAGACTCATCTTTAACTCGATTTTCTGTCTCCTTATAGACAACATTGCCGTAGTAGGTCCCTAGATCCCACGTAATCGTTAAGATGTACGGCTCCTCAATCTTTAGGTGCAGCTCGGTCAGCTCGCGCTAGCTTTCCTCGCATTTCTTTAACTTTTTTTTGTCTCCGGTTAAACCCTTCCGAGTATAGGCGTTTTTCTTCTGAGCATAAATGTTTGATTTCTCAACAGTTTCATAACTTTTCTCATCAGCTTTGTGCTTGCGTACCCAATCATTAGTAGAACCATAACCATTTTCTTAAATGTTTCTACAATTGTATGTACTTACTACACTTTCCAAAAAATGTAATTAAATAAAGTAATTTATTTTATCTTAATGTAATCAGTTTTTTACTAAATATTTACTTTCAATTTATGTTTCCTTGCTGCGACTTTTGCTGTTGCAGTGTCTGCAGTGTGAACAGTTCTTGGGCCAATAATACCGAAGCCTCGCCGTGCAAAGGCCCCCCAATTCCAGTTCCGACACACATGTGGAGCTGCATTCAATTCGAAGGCGACTCTTTAAAATGCAAACTTTACGTGAATTTACGCGTAAAACCAAGCGCGGCAACATCCTGAAGATCGTGCGGGAGCACTATCTGCGCGACGACATCGGCTGCGGCTCCGATCTGTGCCGGCAGTGCTTCCAGAACGAGGTCTTCCAACTGGACTCGCGGCACGAGATCCAGAGCAGCCTCTTCAAGTTCCCGCACTACCTGGTTTTGGACACCAATGTGGTGCTCGATCAGATCGACGTGCTGGAGGAGGATGTGCTGCGCAACGTGGTCGTCCTGACCACCGTGCTGAACGAGGTCAAGCACAAGAGCTCCTCGATCTACAAGCGGTTCAATGAGCTGGTCCACGATCGCACCAGGAACTTCTATGTGTTCGTCAACGAGCACCACAAGTGGGTTTCCTTACTTAACGAAACCAAACCCTTAAAAATAATCATTTCTTCTTTAGAGACACCTATGCAGATCGCGAACCCGATGAGACCGCCAACGATCGCAATGATCGTGCCATCCGTCTGGCCACCAAGTGGTATGATGACCATCTCCAGGCCTCGCAATCCCCTAAAGAGTTGGAGAGGAGTGGCAAAACGGCCACACGGGTTGTTCTGCTCACCGATGATGCTGGGAATCGTGCCAAGGCAGAGACCGAGGGCATTCTGGTTTCCTCTGCCGCGGAGTACGTGAAATCCCTCGAGGATTTCCCTCTTCTGGTGGACAAACTGTCGCACAAGACGTTCGAGAACGAGAAGAAGGGTCTGCCCCAGTATCCGCCGCATCTGAGCATGAAGGAGCTGCTCGAGGGGTTGCGCCAGAAGAAGCTGCTGCAGGGCGCCTTCCAGGCCTCCAGGGAGAACTACCTGGAGGGCAGCGTCAATGTGGAGCAGTACGAAAAGGGGGTAAGTTAAAGAGATCTTCATAAGGTATTATTGAAAACCACTTCACGCCCTGCTTTATAGATCCTAATCCAAGGCCGCGAAGCCCTCAATCGAGCTGTAGATGGCGACTTGGTAGCCGTAGAGCTGCTGCCCGAGGCAGAGTGGTCGGCGCCCAGTGAAATCGTGCTGGAGGAGAAGAACGTCTATGCCGACGAGGTTCCCAGCGAGGAGCGGGCCGAGGATGAGAAGGACATGCTGCAGCAGGTACGAGCCGCAGCCTCATCCGCAGAACGCACGCCCACCGGACGAATTGTGGGCATTGTGCGCCGCAAGTGGCGACAGTACTGCGGCATCCTGCAGCCCAGCTTGATAGCGGACACCAATCGGCACATCTTCGTGCCCGCCGACCGAAAGATCCCGCGCATCCGCATCGAAACAAGGCAGGCGGCCAAGCTGCAGAACCAGCGCATCATCGTGACCATCGACACTTGGCCACGCAACTCGCGCTATCCGCACGGACACTTTGTGCGCTCCCTGGGACCGCTGGGCGACATGGCCACCGAGAACGAGGTGATTCTGCTGGAGCATGACGTGCCGCATTGCAAGTTCTCGGACGAGGTGCTCAGCTTCCTGCCGCAAATGCCCTGGACAATTACCGCGGAGGATTACGCCAAGCGTGTGGATCTAAGGGACCTTTACATTTGCTCAGTAGATCCTCCTGGCTGCACGGATATCGATGATGCCCTGCACTGCAGGGAGCTGCCCAATGGCAATCTGGAGGTGGGCGTCCATATCGCCGATGTGAGTCACTTTATCCGGCCAGGAAATGCCCTGGACAAGGAGGCGGGAGCCAGGGGAACCACTGTTTACCTGGTCGGCAAACGCATTGACATGGTTCCCGAGTTGCTCAGCTCGAACCTGTGCTCGCTGGTCGGCGGCGTCGAGCGCTTCGCCTTCTCGTGTGTGTGGGAGGTGGACCAGGAGGCAAATATTCTAGCCAAGCGCTTCCACAAGAGCGTCATCAAGTCCAAGCGAGCCATGACCTACGAGGAGGCTCAGGTTATAATCGACGACGCAACGCAGCAGAATGAACTGGCAAAGTCCTTGAGAAATCTCAACCGGCTGGCCAAGATACTGAAAAAGCGACGCATGGATAGCGGGCAAGTTCATATTCTCCAGGGTAACGCAAGGATTTCATTTAATCTTTATTTTACAGTGCCCTGGTCCTCGCCTCGCCGGAGATTCGCTTCCAGGTGGACAGCGAGACACACGAACCGCTCGAGGTGGAGGTCAAGCAGATGCGCGAGACCAACTCCATGGTGGAGGAGTTCATGTTGCTGGCCAATATCACAGTGGCCGAGCATATCGCAAATGAATTCACCGAGTGCGCAGTCTTGCGTCGCCATCCCCGTCCGCCGCCCACCAACTTCGATCCGCTGGTCAAGGCCGCACGCTATCAGGGCTTCCAGGTGGACACCGAGTCGGGCCTGGAGTTGGCACATTCGCTGGACAAGTGCGTTAAGGCGGACAATCCGTACTTCAACACCATGATCCGCATCCTCACCACACGCTGCATGATGCAGGCGGTGTACTTCATCAGCGGCAGTCTGCAGAAGGAGGAGTACTTCCACTACGGTCTGGCCGCCCCCATCTACACGCACTTCACCTCGCCCATCCGTCGTTACTCCGACATCATGGTCCACCGCCTGCTGGCCGCCTCGATTGGCGCGGATAGCACCTATGCCCAGCTGCTGGAGCGGAAGTCCAACGAGGAGCTGTGCCACAACCTGAACTACCGCCACAAGATGGCCCAGTACGCGGGTCGCGCATCGGTGGCCCTCAACACGCATCTCTTCTTCCGCGGCAAGGAGGAGGACGAGGAAGGGTAAGTCGGAGAAACCTCTAGTTGCTCACTTTTTATATAAAACTTGAACTATTCCTAGATATGTGCTATTTGTGCGCAAGAACGCTCTGCAAGTGCTGATCCCCAAGTACGGCCTGGAAGGCACCCTGTATCTGAAGTCGGACAAGGAGGGCAAGGATGGTCTGGAGCGCACCAAGAGCGAGATCGTGTTCACCTTCAACGAGGAGGATTACACACAGCGCTGTGGCAACGTGGTGTTCCACTCCTTTGACCCTGTTACTGTTCGACTTAGCCTGGATTCCAGCAACGTGCAGCACGAGAAGCTGGTCTTCCGACTGGTCAAGCCGTACATCAAGGGTTTCAGTGTGGAGACGACCACCGATGGAGCTGATAACCAGGCGGTAGCCACGCCCCCTCCCTCGAAGAAGACCAAGAAGGATAAGAAAAAGAAATAATCCTTTGGATTTACCACTAAGTTGAACTAGACTAAGCTGAGAAAACATGTAACTACAATCATTTTGTACAAATGAAATAATTTTTTAAAATTCCACTCTCTTCCGTAAACCATTTTCCAAACGTTCCGGTTCTCTCAAACTCGAAGAATTTCGAAAGCAAACCTTTGATCGGGTGTTTCTTAAAGGCTTTGGTTTTCAACTTGCGTTCTACATTCTCCAGACCCATTGCAAAGTTTCGACTTCAGTGCGACGGTTGTGCTCGGCTCGTTTGATCCAAAAACTTAAAGGGGACTTACAAAAATATATATCTAAAGTCTATATTATAGACTAGGATTATATATATACAATATAAACTAAATAATAAGGAACTATAATGGAACCCGGTCCTAGTGCAGTGAATTACGAAGGCTGTAAGTCAAAAATGGTTGGAGAATATAGAAAAGTAGAACCTAATGACTCTTCAATGAGTAATCGCATGATTTTAACGGAATACGAAATACATATACATTTCAGGAAAAAAAATACAAAATTATGAAATTACTGGCTAAACATCTAATCTCTTAGTGATTTCTAGTGGATACTTCTTCGGAACTTTTCAGTTCTATTAAGGACATTGTATATAATTCAGTATAAAAACAAAAAAAACAATTTTTTAAACCAATTTTTACTGTGTAACCATTTAAATAATGAACTTTAAATGAGACTTTGATGTGATTAGAGTTTAGTTGAGTGCTAAACTAAATATTAATGATTTCGATTAGCTTATTCAAGACGGTGGCTTTAGGGTCCAACGGCCAGCGGCAATGACGTGTGGATTATGCTCGGCATCTGGCTGGGTCTACATATATACAAAGTAGTACATGGGCAGGGTATACTTGCTTATATGTAGAAATCAGTTGAGTGACCGCGACATTTAGAAAATTTAAAATTCAATGCGACTGAAATGGTGCGTTTGGTCTTGGTGTAAGGTGATATTGTGTGGTAGTGATGTAATCTAGTTTGGCAGCCCAAATTTAAGCAATGAACCCTCTTAACTAATGGTCAACTGGTGCTCCACCTCCTCTTTCGCAGGTGAATCCGTGTGCGGCATGCCCGTGGAGGCCCACGATCCTCTGTATTTGGAGGCCTATCGCCAGAGCGTTCAGGATCCGGAGGCCTTTTGGGAGGAGCAGGCCCATCTGCTCGACTGGGATCGACCCTGGCAGAAGGTGCTGGACAACAGCAATCCTCCCTTTTCCAAATGGTATGTGGGTGGCTATCTGAATGCCTGCTACAACTCCATCGATCGGCACATTCTGGCGGGCCGGGGTGCCAAGGTGGCCCTAATCCATGACAGTCCGCTGACGGGAACGGTGCGACGGGTGACCTACCAGGAGCTGTACGATCAGATCATCCTGCTGGCCGGCGGCCTGGCCAAACTGGGCGTGATCAAGGGCGATCGCGTGGTGATCTACATGCCTCTGATCCCAGAGACCATCATTGCCATGTTGGCCATTGTTCGCCTGGGTGCCATCCACTCGGTGGTCTTCGGTGGCTTCGCCGCCCGGGAACTCTGCTCGCGAATCGAGCACGTGGAGCCGAAGCTAGTGATCGCCTCCAATGTGGGTGTGGAGCCGGGCAAGGTGGTGCCCTACCTGGACATCCTGCACTCGGCCATTAACATGTCACGTTGGCGGCCACCGCAGCGGAACATCATCTTCCGGCGGGACAATGTGACGCCGGACACAACCAAACTGGATCCGCAGGCGGATGTCCTGTGGTCGGATGTCCTGAAGATGTCGGAGGGTGAACAGCCCATCGCCTGTGTTCCCATCGAGGCCAACGATCCGCTGTATATCCTGTACACCTCCGGCACGACGGACAAGCCCAAGGGAGTGCTGCGCACCATTGGAGGGCACCTGGTGGCCCTGATGTACACGCTGCGAACGCTGTATGGGATCAGTCCCGGCGACACCTGGTGGGCTGCCTCGGACATGGGATGGGTGGTGGGTCACTCGTACATCTGCTACGGTCCACTCTGCCTGGGAGCCACCAGTGTCATGTACGAGGGCAAACCGGATCGCACGCCGGATCCGGGTCAGTACTTCAGGTGAGTGGTATTGAATTTATCTATTTTATCTATTAACAAATTTATTCATTTGATATATTATCAATTGTATCTATTATCTATTTTATCTAGTATCCATTTTATCTATTATCCATTTTATCAATTATCATATTTATCTATTACCCATGTTATGTATTATCAATTGTATCTATTATTAATTTTATCTATTATAAAGTTTATCTATTATCCATTTAATTTATTATTCATTTTATCTATTATCAAGATTATCTATAATCTTTTTAATTTATTATCCATTTTATTTATTATCAAGTTTATCCATTATCCATTTTATCTATTATCAATTTTATTTATTATCAATTTGATCTATCATCCATTTCAATATTTTATCTGTTATCTATTATCCACTTTATCTGTTTTCTAATTTACCTATATTTTACAATCCATTCCTCAGGATTATCGACCAGTACCAGGTTCGCTCGATCTTCTCAGTGCCCACCTCCTTCCGGGTCATCCGACGTGCCGACCCAGACATCAGCTACGGACGCCAGTACTCCACGAAGTCCCTGCGCGCCATCTTCATTGCCGGCGAGCACTGCGACTACGAGACCAAGTCCTGGATCGAGAAGACCTTCAAGGTGCCGGTGCTCAACCACTGGTGGCAGACGGAGACGGGCTCCGCGGTGACCGCCACCTGCCTGGGCTTCCAGCAGAACCTCAGTCCGCCCACCTACTCCACGGGCCTGCCCCTCATGGGCTACGACGGTGAGTGATGCTCCAGCTAGCTTGGCTAAGCGTGGATCTAAGTCCTGGGACATCTCTCTTGCAGTGAAGATCCTCAAGCCGGACGGCAGCGAGGCGCAGACCTCGGAGCTGGGCAGGATTGCGCTGAAGCTGCCTCTGCCGCCCGGCAATATGGCCACCCTGTACAAGAACGAGGAGCTCTTCCGCAAGCTGTACTTCCAAAAGTTTCCCGTGAGTCATGTCTGTTACTTTAAAATACTTTAGTATTCAAATTAGAAATCCTTAATATCGAAATTTATTAAAAGTAGCCTATGTTTTCATTATTGGGAAGAAATATAGAAAGGATTGTCCGAATTACGATCAAAAACCCAAAAAAAATAATTATATTTCTGTTAAAAGTCCTAATTAACAGAGTAATGGTATCTGATAGTTAAGGCTATCGTTCCATCTTAATTTTCGGAAATTTTTTCTTCGTTAATGATGCTTTTTTTTGTATCCCATCAAACCCCAAATGAATAACTCCCAAATTAACATATATTTAAATTCCTCAATCCTAGGGCTATTACGATACCATGGATGCGGGCTACAAGGACGAACGTGGCTATATCTTTGTAACGGCTCGCGACGATGATGTAATCAATGTGGCCGGCCATCGGCTGTCCACCTCCAGTCTGGAGGACGCCGTGCTCCGGCATCCGGAAGTGGTGGACGTGGCCGTTTTCGGGGTTCCCGAGGCCACCAAGGGCCAGGTGCCGCTGTGCCTGTACATTCCGGTGGAGAACTGCAAGAAGACCGATGCCAAGCTGTCCACGGAGATCATCAAGCTGATCCGGGACGTAGTGGGACCCATTGCCGCCTTCCGGCTGATCACCTCCGTGAATAACCTGCCACGAACGCGATCCGGAAAGACGATGCGCAAGGCCATGGCGGACTTTGCCCGGAACGAGCGCGTCATCCTGCCGGCAACTATCGATGATGCCAGCGTTTTCATCGAGATCCGGAGGGCCCTGAACGAACTGGGCTATGCCATGTCCGCTCCGGAACCGATTGTGGCCAAGTTACTCGACTGAACAGGGTCTGCTTCCGCAACCCTCCTCAACTTTCCTTTCCTTAGCTTGTACGATTCCCAAAGAAAATATGAAAATAAAATTTAAGCAAGTTTGGCTGGGGTTTTTCCTCCGCTCATTTTTGCGTAGGCCGCAAAATGGCGAAAATAATTTAAATGTTAATCGATGGGGCTGCGATGTGACCTATTCGCCCATCCAATTCTCCCTGCACTGACGCACTATTCACGTGTCTATAGTATGTACAACTGAAACCCAATCAGTTTATTCAAATTTTGTGCAAATTTCGCGATACATTGTTGGGGAAAACCAAGTGTAGGTTTTTGTATAACCCACCCTCCCCGGTTTTTCCTGCCCACATATGGCATATGACAATGGCATTGCATTATTTGGCCTGATTTGTCCACATCAAAGATGACACTAACCCAATTAGTGGCTTCTTGGACACGGGACATAAAGTGGGATGGTGGCTCGAAAGTGCTGCATATGGCAGCATGGAGCTTATTAAACATGAGAAATATTATGTTCTCTTATTCAATTACGAACAAAAGCATTACTTTTAGCATGGGTATCTTTAGAGACATAAACATTAAGAAAACTGATATATTAAGGAGGTCTATTAATAAAATTTTTGTATAATAATAAAATATTTAAATTGAATGAAATTGAAATAAATTGAATCTTATATCGGAATTGCTGCATATTAGCCATGAGAAATACTATGTTCGCTTATTCAGTTACGAACAAAAGCATTACTTTTAGCATGGGTATCTTAAGAGACATAAACATAAAGAAAACTAATATATTAAAGAGGTCTATAAATATTTTTTTATAATAATAATGATATATTTGTATTCCTTAAAATATTTAGAATGAATCTAATTGAAATAAATAGAATCTTATATTTAAACTTTATCTCAAACATATGTAAAAATATATTTCTTATTTGTTTTCAATATTATTTAGTACATATATATTGATATTGATGTCTATAAATATTTTTTTATTTTAATTATGATACATTTCTATTCCTTAAAATATTTAGAATGAATCTAATTGAAATAAATTGAATCTTTTATCTGAACTTTATCTCTTATACATATGTGAAAATATCTCTCTTATTTGTTTCCAATATTATTTAGTTCCTACATATTTTTAATCAAATTTGTTATATATTCAAAATTAAATCGTAAGTTTCAGTGTTTTAAATAGTGATGACTTCTTTTTCTCCATTTTTTTCTTTTGGCTCAATTAGTCACGCTAACGACTTAAAAGGCAAACGAATTAGATTTTCTTCTGGGTTAATTCGCATTTTCACAGACTCAACGGTGTTAATATCTGCATCTGGGCTGGCCCTCTTGAAGTTGAGTGCCTGACGTCACAGTCGAAATTCTTATCGAGGGTTTTTGCATGCGAAACACGCACAAATTCAAATTAATTGCAACGCTTCGCCTGCAAATCCCAGTCTCATAAACCGAAGATTACACTGCTTACGCATCCGTGGACCGGAATGCAGTGGCCAGGACATCGGCTTTAAAGTTTGGGGCTTAAAGCAGATCCGTGGGTCGCAGAGTAAACGTTCGATGATGACCATAAATGATTATAACTACCCATAAATAGGTGATGGCTGCCGGCCACTGATCATAAAGGCGACAACTTTTACAACATAATTAAGAGCTGATAAAGTTATATAATAGATAAACATATTGGGCAACTCGGGGGGTTTCTGTTTCTTCCTGCCCCCCTAGAAAGTTTACCAAGTGCACACATCGTGCTCTGGTCGGTGTCGGTGGCGTATGAGTGATGTTTGAGCACGCCCACCAAGTATCCTGCAAGGAGCGCAACATGTGGTCCCCCGTCCCCTTTTTTTCCCCCAACTTCTGTGCGTCTGTGTATCCTTCGTCAGCCAATCAGAGGCCACCGCGCCTTCTGCTTTCGTCCTCGGCGGAAGTAAATAAAAGCGGATGTCCTGGCTGGACAGGACATCATTCGAGTGCTTGCGTTCAACAAGTCCAGCAAACGGAGCAGCAGCTGAACCCCAGTGACAAAAACTATCAAGTTTATACCTCAAGTTCTCTAAGCTAAAAGCCCTCATCAGGTGGGTAATTGTGTCTTGAGACGCTCAAAGTTTTGGAAAATTACGGAGAACGTTTACTGATTCGATTAGAAGTGTGTTTAAAAATGTGAAAAATATATTGAAATATATATAAGAAGCCTCAATATTGGGATAAATTTATTAGTTGAGCCGTTAAGTGAATTTTTCAATTATAAAACTAAAGTTTTTCCTTTAAAAATTTGTTGCTAATTTTTCTGTGGTAAAATAGTTTTTGATTTTACACTTGGAATAATTTAAAATTCAAAATCAGAGTTTACAGGTTATTAGAACTCAATACTTACCAGAAAATATTTTTCTTATATAGTAGACACTATTTTAATTGAAAAATTGATAGGAAAGATAGGAAATTTAGAGAGTTGTTTAATAGTTAAAGGCGTTCAACTATTGCGCAACAAACGGTGTCAGTTTAGAAAGCAAACACATGCAATTGATTTGCATACGTGCACCTTAGTTGAGCCCTAAACAAGCAAACGCATCTCGGATCCTTGGAACGTGCCCTATGGGCATCTCCCATTTCGGCACCGCCTTCCTCCCGATTTCTGGTGTTGCTTTCCTAAGCTAAACAGATGTGGAAGCAACACGTTCGCACAGGTGTTTGCATGCCAACTGCAACACGGGGCGTATGAGTGCTGCCTCCACTTCCACTTCCATCATCATCATTGGGGGCTGGTGATGCCTTGGCTTAGCCCATCTCGGCTAATAGAAATAAATTGTCTTTCGCGTAAATATATTAGCGCAACATTAAAGCGCCTGCTTTGCCTGCTATTCAAAATGGAAACTTCGCCGCGAGCCTGAAAGCAAGTACAACTCCATTTATGCATAATACTTTGCCATGGCGACGACATCGTCATCAGCAGCGAGTGGCAATCAGGCACGTAGCATTAAGATCATTACACTTAATCAAAATCAGTGGGGTTGGGATGGGGTGAGGCTAAGTCGCCCTGCAGCCAGGATGTCCTTGCCGAGCAACCTTTGCTGCCGATAATCAAATAAGCGCGACACCAGCTAACGATGTGAATCCTGTTTGGAAACCCCTTACTTGCAGCATGTCCTTCGCTCAGTTCCTTGTCGCCTGCTGCCTGGCCGTCGTCCTCTTGGCCGTGTCCAATACCCGGGCTGCTGCCGTCCAGGGTCCTCCTCTTTGCCAGTCCGGCATCGTCGAGGAGATGCCACCGCACATCCGCAAGGTGTGCCAGGCGCTGGAGAACTCTGATCAACTGTCGACGGCCCTCAAGTCCTACATCAACAACGAGGCATCCGGTGAGTAAACTACTAGTCACTGGATTTTTAAAACGTATATTATTTCATCATATACATATTATAATATTATTCCCAGCTTTGGTGGCCAACTCCGATGATCTCTTGAAGAACTACAACAAACGTACGGATGTCGATCACGTCTTCCTGCGTTTCGGCAAGCGTCGTTAAGGACTTCAGCTCAAAGGATGCCCCAAGCCAAACCCCATTTGATCCCGACTCGAGACAACGACACTGGACCTTGACCACAAGCGGCGGAATCGTTTATGTTCACACCAAGCACAACACTATTTTGACGTCTTCAACATAATTATGCAAACGTAATCAATGGAAACTCAGAACTTTACTCAATTGGAAGCTCTCTAGTTCATTAAATAGCAAATCGATGTGTCCAATGTTTCTACAAAAAAAAAATCGAATACATATTTGTACATACTCAAGGACCCCCGAAACGTTCTGAAAGTTGTTGGTTTTAATTTAATTTTGTACTCTCAGTTTTCTCATTTGAGGACTTTATTAATGTTATAAATACGTGTAGTACATATTTGATACAGTTAAAATATCTCACTTATATTTCCCTAGCATGAAGCACTACTATTAAATAACCAACCAATGTTTTCAAATCCAATCCGTTATTTCTGATATTTATGTTAATAAAGACAAACTTTTCCTCTCAATATGTGAATGCATAACAAAGTGCAATTGAAATTGGTTTACATTTAATAGGGAACACTGGGATTATTATTTATTTACAAAATTTAGAAGTTTTTACATGGCTAGATGGACTCTGCTTTTGGTGCTGATCAAAAATAAATGAAACTTCTGACTGAAATTATAATACCCTCTGCAATGGTCTTTACATTCGACCAGTCTTTTTACAAAATTATATTAAAAGTTACGACTTAAACTACTTAATAAAATTTAATAGAACTTACCTTGACCTTAATATTAACATATTTTTATTATGCGCCAAAGAAATGAAAGACTTTCAAAAATTTTCTTTTTACACTTCGTTTTATAATGGGTCTTCAGAATTTCTTATATTTGAAATCTTTCAAATAAAATTAATCTTGGTAAATTTATTGGTGTGTTTTCGGTATGACTTCAAGAAAACTATCAAAAAAGTAGTTCATTTAAATTTTTCACCTTTTTTTTATAATTTGGTTCGAGTTTGTAATAGATGCAGATATTACTCCACGGAAATACTCCTTTATATGATTTTTTATATTTTTTTATGGAGAAACAATTCAACTACTAATTTTTTTACTTAGTCAAAAGTTAGAAATTATATTCGGTTAAAATTGTTTTTAAATTTATAAACTTTTACACGATTTTGCTGTTTTTCAAAATTAATAATCACCTTATAATACAATTTTAATATTTTTTATATAATAATGAAGGCACTTTTTTTCTGGAAGTTTATGAAAACGCTCTTTTCCATTGTATGCTCTTGATAACCAGAAGAAATATATTTTGTGAAATCGTATTTGGTCAATAAATTCCACAGTGCGCAGATTCTTTCGCTCCATTGGGTTATATTTTGATTTTCAATATTTTTCTTTCGCTGAAAAAGTTAAAAGTTACCATTTAATTGCATGTTTGGATTAAATTATGTTTGCCTTTTTTAACGCTTTTATTAAATCAATAAAAAATTAAACAAATAATAGAATATTGTAAATCAAATTGACACAAAAACGTGAAATAATGGAGTTATCTGATTTCTATGCATATTCATAGAATGCCAAAGCTTGTAAATTAAAAAGTTAACGCCATTTACAAATGATTTTCTTTGTCTGATCTTTTTACATATCGTTTTATTATTCCTGAATGTTCTGATTTTTAAAAAATGTTTTTCATTCTGTTTTCCATTTTTATTGGATAAAGTGTCTTTATTGTGAGACCTTTTTCTTTGTGGCAAAATTTCTAAAAGCTTTCTCGGAAATATAAGTAATCTTTTTATGAAATAAATAATTAGAAAATTCTAAAGTAAATTCTTCTTTTGACATTTAATTATCTTGTCGATTGCGCTTTATATTAATTTGATGCATAAATTTATTGATTTGTTTTTTAGTTCTTTCTTGGATCTATAGAGATTTAATCTCGTTGAAGTATAATTCAGTCTTTTTGATATATATTGTCTTAGCTTTGTCTTTATAAGACTGGAAATAAGGTATTTGATTTGTCTTAATTATAACAAATAAAATCATTTTATACATAAACGAAATAATATAAGTAACATAAAAGTGCAACATTTAAAACAAAATATTTCATAGATTCATAATCTCTTTGGTTTCTTTTGTATTTTTTACTTTTGTGTTGATTGTTTTGAAATTACCACCATTGACATATCCGTTTATGTTCGTTTCCTTCAGATTTGATAAGCGTTGTAACGCTATCATTATGTTAACTTTGATTTTTCATTCCTGTAAAAAAATCTAAATGCTACGATTTATATGTAAATGCGGCAAAAGGGCCGCACTTGTATGTATGAAGAGCTCAACAGCTATTTAATATTGTTAAATTGAACTTTGACTTATTTCCTATCTCCATTAGTTCGACTGTAATTAAATACTTTTTATCGGACAAATTTATAATAGTAAATTTCATTGGTTCAAATATTGTTCGTGCTGAGGTCAACATGTGCTAAAATTTTTGATATATATTTTTTGGCTTTAACCTTAACTTACCAAAATATGTTTAAAAATTGTATAGTTTTTGTTTGTACTTTCAGTGCTTTCATTTTGCAATTTTGGATAATTATCTAATTGAACGTGTCAATCATTGTAAATATTCTCGATAATAAGTTCGCGACACTATCTTAATAATTCGATTGACGGATGTCCTTTCAATTTCGAAACGTTTTTCGTCATATTATTTTTCTTGCTTTTTTAGATTTATCCTGAGTGTGGTTATTCAGGTATATTGGCACTTTAATATTTGCTTGGCGTTTAATTGTTCATTGCATTTGTTGACTTTGTTATCATTTCGTAAAAACTTAATACTTTGTGGTTTCATTCGTTTTTATCTCACATATTTCATGATTTGTATGCTTGCAGTGCTGCTTCGGTTCGTGAATATATTCAGTCTTTTCTTGCTCATATTTTTCACTCATACGACTTTTGATTGATAGCTTTGCTTAATTATTTGCATTTTTACGGATTGATTTTTTAAACAAAATATTTTAAATAATAATATGTACGCTTAAATAAGTTTAATGCATTAAACACATTTTTGAACATTATTTTATTGACTTGTATATTGGTTATGATTTTTGCATCTTTTGCTAATATATTTTGTGTATTTCGTTACTTGTTTTTCTCAGCTTAATTTAAGGGAGTTACATAATTACGAACTTTTTGTTTGTTGCTTAAATTGTGGCTATAAGAAAAGTAGTTGTAAAACAAAAAGAAAATAATAAGTCTGGCTTCTGTCATTCACGTCAAGATGGTAAAGAAAAAACACATTCTTGCAAAATCATAATCGCCTTTCAGGAGTATGTGGGGTTGAAAATCAACTTTCACTGTGTCGAGAGTCGTTTGCGGTTTTGAGCTTAATAACTAAAATATACATTGCATTCATTTGTATACAATTTGACATGATTCACAAAATGTTTAATTTAGTTTAGTTCATTAAGAAGATCATGTACGTACTCGTGTAGTTTCCCGTCATATAAAAAATATGATTTTAGCATACTTTGGTCACAGTTGAATCGTAATTGTAAATGGAACTAAGGAGGAGCACATAAAGATATTTTTTAGGCCGGAGCTCAGTGCAGGCTAGCTCCGTTTGTCTATAAGAAAACATTAATCAACAGGCAATGCGGGTATTTTCAATATTCTTGTTCAGGATTCGTGGGGGGGACAAAACGAAAACAAATGGAGAAATTTGGGCAAGGGGTTTATATCGAAAGACGTCGAAACACGAGTTGGCTTAAATGCTAAGAAAAAGAGAACTGTATCCTTACAACTAAAATTGTATGTTCTGAGTGACCGTGTGTGTGTGTGTGCTGTGTATCATTATGTATTGCAAGTTATTTGCTGCATTAAACATAGATTCCCTTCCTGTTACTCGCTTTCTTTCTGCCCTAATCCCTTTTTATTTGGTTTCTTGGCCTATCGGAGCACGCGCAGCGTTCTGATCTCTAGTGTGCCGTCAGGGGTGGGAGTGGTATGCGGTTGTCTAGTAGTAGGCGGCTGCATTCGAGTAGTTCTGCGAGTAGGCCTGCGAATCTGCAAGAAGACACCGGATGACGGATGACGCAACTGCTAGCCACTGAAATCACCTACCATAGCCCGCATAGGCACGCTCGTCGTAGCCAGCGCTCTGCTGTCCGTGCTGGCTGTAGTCCGCCTGCCCGGTGGCATTGTAGTCCACGGCCGTCGAGCCGTACTGCTGGCTGTAGTCCTGGCTGTACGACTGGTACCGCGTGTCCTGCGGAGCAGCATAGCCCGTCGAGCTGCTGGGGGGAAGCACAAAGCATTAGCACCTGCTCGATCCAATCGGAGGCGAAGGAATAAAGAGAGAGTCAAGAGTAGGTAACCCACTTGTAGTTCTGATACTGGCTCTGATCGTACTCAGTGCCGTGGTGGGCCGCGTAGCTACTGCTGGCCGGAGCACTGGTCTGCGATGTGTGGGCCGCATAGCTGCTGCTGCTGCTCTGGCCATAGCCGTTGTAGCCCTGCTGGGTGGTCTGGGTGCTGTAGCCGCTCTGCGCATACGGATCCACTTGCTGGGTCTGGTCGTGGGTCTGGTAGCTATGGTGGCTGTGTCGAAAAAGGGTATGCTTAATATACAGGCCTAGTGATAGAAACTGCCTCAATGGACTACACAAAACTAGAATGTACTTGATACTATGTTCCAAGTTCATCTTTCATCGATTTCTTACCTCTGAGCCGGCGCATGGTGACTTGGCGGCGAGCCATATGAGGACTGCGAGGACATGCCGCCGCCTCCGCCGCCACCCATGTGCTGCTGGGTGGAGTGGTACTTGGGCGTCATGGGCCGCTGGCCGTAGGGACCGCCCTCGTAGCGACCGCGCTTGGGACCAGGACCACCGGGAGCGCCGCGTTTGAGAGCTGGTACCGGTGCGAGTTGTGTATTGGGATTATGTGCCTGATGGTGATGCAAGGGTGGCCGACTCATACCTTGATTGTAGCCGCCCCTGCCGCGCGGGGCTCCGCGCCTGGGCATCGAGCCGTGCTCTCCGCCCGGACCGCCGCCCATGGAGTTGCTGTGATGGCTGTGGGAACCGCCGTACATACTGCCGCCTCCGCCGCTGCCGTTCATGTGCGAGTTGTAGCCGCCGCCACCTCGTCCGCGTCCGCTGAAGGGACCGCCGCGTCCGCGACCACGGCCCAGATACGGAGGAGGACCTCCGCCGTTGCTGCCACTTGGGGCGGAACTGCCGCCATGCGAGTTGCTCGAGGGAGCGACGGAAGATGCCGGGCCATCGGTGGACTCGTCGCCGGCCGCCTCAACCGCCGGCTGTTCTCCACTGATGGCCGAAGTGGGCACTGGCGACACGGTCTTGTTGTTGTCGGCACCTGTGTGTTGTTTGGGAGCTAGATTGGATTGGATTGGATGATACAGGGTGCGGTTGGGAGTCAAACTGGGGTCGGCTGCGGGGTGTGAAACACTTACGTTGGGAGTACAGGGGCGGACGACCGCCACGCATGCCCATGGGGGCTCCACCGCGCGGCTGATAGCCACCGCCGCGTCCCTGGTAGCCCATTCCGCCGCGGGAACCACGCATGCCGCGCGGAGGACCCGACATCATGCCCTGCATGGGCGGTCCGCCGCCCATTCCGCTGCCGCCGCCGCCGCGCATGCCGCCCATGAAGTGACCGCGTCCGCCGCGACCACGTCCGCGATCGAAGCCACCGCGCATGGGTGCTCCGCCGCCGCGTCCGCGGAAACCGCCGCCACGTGGGCCGCCCATCGAAGGCGAGGACACTGAAGCTCCTTCCATGCTCCTCGCTGGCAGATCTGGCACTGTGCAACTGCTGTGGGACTCCTTTAAATGGGACGCCTTTTTTTCGAGACTGCTGGAGCCCGGGGAAGAAGAAGCAGCGTTCGGATGCCGGAGAGTCGGGCGTTTTTCGCTGACGACGGGGAACCGCTTGCGTCCTGGGTCACTGGTCACTTGGTCACTCGGTCACTGCTCTAATCGATGCACTTTCAACTATTGCTTATCTTAATTAACTTATTTATCTAAACATTATTCGGGTGTCCGGAGCGCGTTGGTCTGCGTTGAGTGAAAAAATATGGCGGCGACTATTGATTTTTGTTGCAGCGCTGTCCACTCGTCGCCGTTTGCATCCCCAACAGGGTTGTCACCTTCGGTGGATTTGGCTATAAAAAGCTATTTATTTATTTGCCTTCCTAGCTGAATATAAATTGAATTATATTGTAGTCAAATAATTCGTATAATAGGCTGTAAAAGACCACATTGCAATTTAATTGCTATTTATATAGGAAACAGACGTGTAATGAATTGAAAATTCGCTAGTAATTCTAAAATAGCCAAATTTGACCTAAGATAGCCAAAACACCTGAGACTAAGAGTAACCAAGTTGGCAGCACTGAAAGTCCTCTCAGAAGTAATCTCTCCGGAAATTAATCTTTTCAGCAGGTGTTTTACCTTATTTCTAAGCAACTGAGGTTTACTTAATCCCCTGATTTATGTACATAACTCTTCCACTTTCATTTAGATTAGCATAAAACAAAGGTAATCAGTTTCCCACCCCAAAGACTCATCTCTAGGGATTTCGCCACTCCACCACTGCGGTCATACTGAGGACTGGGGAAAAATGGAAAACACAAGATAAAACGTGAATGTGAATCCTTGGTCGAAATTCCGTGGTTACAATCTGGTATCTGGTGAAAAGGAACGACAGGCGAGAGCGACAGGATGCCGGGCAAGGTGGGGGTGAAGATCAAGGCGGCGCGCAACCTGCCCGTGATGGACAAGAGCAGCGAGACCACCGACGCCTTCGTGGAGATCAAACTGGCCTCGGTGACCCACAAGACGGATGTGTTCCGCAAGAGTTTGAATCCCACCTGGAACACCGACTGGTGAGATTTGACCCTGCATCTTGATCTTCAGACTGTAACTCCTTTATTCGCACAGGTTCCGCTTTGAGGTGGACGATGCCGAGCTGCAGGACGAGCCACTGCAAATCCGCCTCATGGACTACGACACTTACTCCGCCAACGATGCCATCGGCAAGGTCAACATCAGCCTGAATCCCCTGTGCCTGGAGAGCTCCAGTCAGGCGGCGCACGGCAAGGGCACCGTGCTCTCCGGCTGGATTCCGGTCTTCGACACGATGCACGGCATCCGCGGCGAGATCAACGTGATCGTCAAGGTGGATCTCTTCTCGGACGTCAACAAGTTCCGGCAGAGCTCCTGCGGCATCCCCTTCTTCCACTGTATGTATCCATCCGGTGAAACCAGAATCAGTTTGCTAAATCTTCTTGTGAAAGTCTCTAATGATCTTTGTTTCTTCCACAGCCCAGTGTGTGCCCTTTGGCTATCGCGCCCAGGTGATTCACGGCTTTGTCGAGGAACTGGTGGTGAACGACGATCCGGAGTACCAGTGGATTGATAAAATACGCACTCCCCGTGCTTCCAACGAGGCCCGACAGGTGGTATTCCTCAAGTTGTCGGGCCAGGTGCAGCGGAGAATGGGCCTGAAGGCCATAAATATGGGGGCCAATGCCGTCATCGGCTATACCCAGTGCTTCGATCTGGAGGGCGATGTGGGCGTGGTGGCCCGAGGCATCGGAACGGCAGTGACGCTGATCAAGGACACTAGCACCAGTCAGCCGAACAGCGCGGATGTGGCCCTCATCGAAGAGTGAGTATTTTGTTGGCACAGAGGACTCATAATACTACTTATTTATATAATTTATATTCTTGCAAAGAATTTGTCATGTTCTGTCTGTCTGTATTACACCTATTACATAAGACAATTATGAGACCATCTTGTAGAAAATTTCATATCTTGCTGACATAGTGATTATTTTAGATCCATTGACAAACTTCAGACTGCAAGAGTATTTGAAACTTCGGTTCCCGAAGCCAACCTGCCCCTGTTTGTATAAAGTCTCGGTTTAGCCTGCGTAGCCGAATGTAGGTGCTAGTAGAAAGCCAACTTAAACATGTTCTAAAGCAATTTCTTTCTTCTCTTGAACGTTCTCCAACCCACACCGAAATCTCTCCGACGATGTTCATCCCTCGATATCTCTATATTTCGCTCCTTGTCGTATCGTATTGCACGTTCCAATCGTTGTCGTTGTTGTGTCGTGTTTATTGTGTTTATAAACAAAACATTTACGTACCACCACTACCTTCCCCGAAAACGGCTAGACTGACACAAAAGTATCTAGACTTCCTCAACTGTGCGGGGGCGAGCAGCGCAAGTCTGCCGCTTTCCGGCCGCACGCCCCAATATCGTCTCAATATATGTAGGGAGCCCAGCTCGTCGGCGCCTTCGTCTGCGGCCGCGGCGGCAGCAGCAACGTTGTTTTACCTGGAGAGCGCCAGCAGCGACACCGAGGATGCGGAGCTGATGCAGGACCTCATACGGCAGGAGGACGAGCGTGGCGATAAAAGTCGCGAGAAGAAGCTGCGACACCGTATGCGCCGCCTAACGCTCTCCTCGAGCAAGGTTTTCACTCAGAAGTATGCCACGCTAATCCGTCGCATTGAGCCCAAGATCCCGGAGAATGCCACCCAATCGTTGAGCAGCATATTTGGAGGAGCTGCAGCTGCCACATCAAGCTTCAGGCGGCGACGCAAGTCACGCTTTGCCGGATCGACAGCCAAGTTTTCGATTCCCCCGTTTATAACGCGGTCCATCAGCAGCGATTCGGGCGCTCGTCCTGGCCAGATGCCGGTCAAGAGTTTCCTCACAGTGCCCGGCTTGTCGGAGTATCAGGAGAACACCCGTTCGGCACCTGATTTAGATGAGTTTAAGGCCAAGACCACTCGTCCAGTGTCGTCTAATTACTCAACTGATTCGGAAGAAGAGTCGCTGCAGTTGGATCTGGAAATTGATGCGCCCGATAGCAATGCGGACGAGTCCCCGGAGGAGGAGGAGGAGAATCTCCAGGATAATTGGATTAAACCGGGCGAGACACGCAGCTGTGAGAATAGCCAGCAAGACTTGGGCCCCAGGCACCACAATCTGCTCGAGGACCTCAAGGGTTTCTCTCGTCGCCTGCAAAAGCTTATGCATCTCAATCCCAAGGCTAGCGGAGTGGAGAAGAGACCAAATCTTCCGTTTGTGCCCTCGCTGGAACGCAAACCCTACTACAGCTCACAGCCGGAGTTGCCTACCTGCTCCGACGACTGGCTGGGATCCAATCTCAGTGGGTCCTCGTCCATGCTGCAATTGAACTTCCTGCCCAGCTACGAGAAGACCATGCAGCGCAGTGCCTCCTTAAATCATCTGGTCGCACCTTTCGATGCTCCTGTGCCGCCCAACACGTTGCTGCTGAAGGCGCCCGAGCTGCGCGTCTGCCCCTCGACCCCAACTCCCACCCAATCCGGTCTATTCACCTTCGATTCAAGTAACCCCTTGCCTTGCCTTGCCCAATTAGCTCAATCTGTAAATATCTCTAATAGTACTAACCATAGTAACCACAATAATGACTCATCATTGCTTGCTCCATTTGCCATTCGACAACAACAACAACCACGCGAACTTAGATCCAGCACTGAACTCCAACAGCAGCAGCCAGCAGGTTCGACAGCAGGAGGAGGAGCATCATCCGTAAGCACTGGACCGTCCAATATGATATCTACAACGGTGGAGGGCAGCAGTCCCAATTTGAAGCGCTTCGCCTCGCCGGCGAGCAGCAGTCGCCTTAAGCTGACGCCCAGTCCCTCGAAGAGCGGCATCTCGGCGACCACGAATGCGGATAGTGCCTCCACATCGACCGCCTCGACGGCCACGACCATGGTGCCGGCCACCGTCGGCGAGATCTGCCGCAGATCCTCCGATTCCGACCTAAGTGTCACGCCTAAAGGTATGTAGGGGGACATTCCAAGGTTCTCAGCCCTGATTCCGAACTCATGCCTATTTAAATGGATGAAATCCCTAACTTTTGGGAAAAGTAGAAAAATCTCCTATATTATCATATCATAATAAAATTGTTTCGGCTTGAAATCGGAAACAGGGTTGACCAGGGATCCCCAATACAGCTAGTTAAGATCTAGTATAAGACTTTAGGCTCTAAGCACCAGTTGCTGTTCAATATTTGTGTGTTTGCTGTCACCGTGTGTCTTTTTCTCACCGTCTCGTCTCTGAGTAACCGTAAACGTCTCTTCCAACGTTCTATCTTTGCGTCCGCTGCCGCATCTCGCCATCAGGCTTAGCCTTTACATTCCACCGGAAGCGTAAGTAGATGCTCCGCCTAATCTCGGTGTCCTTTCTCGATGTACCTCTGTGTGTCTGTGCGTGCTCCTCTCTGTCTCTTCACCTCGCCCGCACTTTTGGCGGGTGATTGCTGTTCTGTTTCGCCAAGTCTTTCCCACACTATATCTTGCGAATGCCTCATCTGAACTGAACTATCCTTAAATGTTATACTACACTATCATTACGCGTGCCTCAGTTAGGCGACTTGATGTACTTTGAGGATCTGAGTTAATAGGTTTTAATTTGTTTTACAATTTCTAAATTATTAAGGGATTCTAGAGAATTGGTAATTGTAATTTATATCAGGGTATTGAACGTAAAACTCATAATCATTAATTGGCAAATCCAATGAAATCCAAATTAATGTATCTTCTGGCTTACGACATTCCTGTGTAAATATATAAATGTATTCACTATGTGTAAGAACCAAGAGCAGTTCATCATATAGATCCATATAATATTTTAAAACATTCTTAATTCCCAGGAAACTCCATTTGTGTAGCCAGTGAGCGTCTGGTGGCCGCCACGGCTATGATGCGTTTAACGCAGCCGCCGGTGGGAGCCAAACCTGGAACAGCGACCGACAGCCTGGACATGTTGGAATATCCCTTCCTGACCATGACAAAGTACCCGACGGGCTTTATTCTTCACCTGGGTGCAACGGTGGCCGCACGTTCCGTAAAACTACTGGAGCGAGTGCCCAATCCGGATGAGCCGGAGGTACGAGACAGCTGGTGGACGGAGCTGCGCATGGAGATCCGATCGCATGCACGCTCCCTGGGCTGTAATGTGGTGCTAGGTTATGCGGAGTCCACAACCATTTCGTAAGTACACTTCTTTAATCTATGTAAATATTTATTCCTTTGATACAACATTTTAATGTAATCATGTGACATTCAAACAATCGAAATTAATCAGTAATTTAGAATACTCTTAAGCGCACCTGCTGAGATAAGCGTAATTAATACCCTATCTTTGTTTTGCAGTGACGATGTCTGCGTTCTTTCTGCCACCGGAACGGCGGCAGTGATCAACATGGTGTTCAATCGATCTGTATCGCAAACCGATATCTTTACCATGTCAAAGGCAGCCGCTAGCGTGGCGGCCATGACGAATTCCGTGGAAGAGGGGAATGGAAGCAGTGCCGGCGATACGAGCATTGGCAAGGACAGCGGTTCCTTGGGCACCGGGAACAGTTCGGGAGGCAAACGCTACGGTCTGCCGCCGCTCAATGGACCCCGGAATGCCTGTGCCATCTGCCACATACCCTACAACCTAAGCTCCGTGCCCTTCAACGTGAAGATGAAGAAGTGTGCCGTGTGCCGCAAGGGACGAGTGCCGGACGTACTCCTGGCCACGCTGGAAGTGCCCGAGTTCATGCAGGTCACCGGACGCGGCTGCTTCATGCAGGCCCAAGTGGTGCGGGCCAAAAGAGACCTGCGGGCCGAGCTGAACGCCAAAGAGATATCGGATGGACTGCCCTTCCTGGAGTACGAACTGCATCGGGTGCTGATCAACAAGCTGAAGGCCAAGGGCATGAATGCCATCTTTGGCCTGCGCACCCAGGTGGCCATTGGAGAGCGCATGATAGCGTTGATAGCCACGGGAACAGCTCTGTTTCTCACTGCTCTGCCAGTGCCGCAGGTACCAAAGATCGTCGCTGGTAATTCGTGGACCGATAAGCAAAAGCTGAACGAGCTGCAAAAGAAATTGCAAGAGACGTTCGAGCGCAATCAGGAGATCTATCAGCTAAAGAGCTTGGATCCCGACTTGGCAGCCAATGCGGCAGGAGCCCCAGCCACCGGCGCCTCTGGGGACAAGCAATCGGATACAGACGATTCGGATGATGAGGAGATGAACGAAATTGATCTGAATTGCGGCAACAAAGAGCTGTGTGTTTTGGAAGTGGACGACATTGAAGACTTGGAAATCATTTCGCTGTTGATGGAGCCATATCCACCGGAGGGCTTCCATGTGGTCAATACGCAGCAGGTGCCGGGAATGCTGGAAATGGACACAGTCAAGAATCTGCAGATGTTCACCCAAGTGTGGCGCGCTCGCCTAGAGGTGGGCCAAAGTGTTAACGGCTTCCCCAAACACTTTCAGAGGTAGGTTTTAAAATTCTTAAAGTAATTGCTGATCAGCAAGCTAAAAGTATATGTTTTCCCAGACTGCTGCAGACCATTTACTTCAAGCTGCGCACAATGATACCCTGTGCCATCTGCGATCTTCGTTTCCGACTTGATCTGCCAGAAACGGTAAGAAATATATAGATAACACTTTGTTAATAGTTATCCATATTCAATTCAAAATGTACTTTACAGGATCAAATTCAACTGCTAGTCACTGGCATGGCAATGGGTCTAACCGATGCCAATAAAATGAAGTACCGTGGACGTGGTCGCCCGGTTCAACAGCAGCAGCAACCGCCGCCACAACAGCAGAACGGATTCCATGACAGCGCAATGCATGTCACCCAATCCCAGCCGGAGTTGAATGGTAAACGAACGCTGCAGGAGGAGGATTACATTTTTCCGCTGGACGAGGATCAGATGGTGGACACACCCACGCCGACCAGTACTGCTATACCGCCGTTTGGAATGAGCTCATTTAAAATGCGCAAAACTTCGCCCTCGCGGCTTAACAACCTGGTTTCCGGAGTACCATCCACCGGAGTTAAGTCGTTGAATGTTGGGCCTGTTCGTAATCGATATGTAAGTGTAGATTGGTTTTCTTATTATTTATATTATTATATTTGCATAATTCTTCACAGTTTCCTCTGCGTGATCGATACGGAGTGGATTTGACGCCTTTGAGTTTCATACCTGGCGGTCGCATAGACAAGTACTTGGGCAACCTGAACTTTTTCTTCATCCGAGAGAGCACCTCGATCCGGGAGAATGGCGGGATTAGCGGATTTGTCCATGGCTTTATCACCGAACTGCTGGCTGTGGTGAGAGCCCACATCGCCTCTCTGGGCGGAAATGCCATGGTCTCGTTTTACATCACCGAACTAATGTTGTTCGATAATCAGCACAAGAATCAGGTAAGCCAAATAATACTTTACCCATCTGCAAGTCCATTTCTTAACGTTAATTATTTATTCCCAGGGTCAGTGCCTGATTAGCATCGGTGGCGATGCCGTCTATGTGAGCTACCATGCCGATGACTGATACAAGAACTTGCGGGGCATATAGCGTCTATTTTACGCGAATCGTCCCAAGAGCCTCTACTCTCTATTTTCTTCCGCTTAGCTAGAACCGTCAGCTCTGCCCAGCAACTGAGGTTAATCTAATTCATGTTTAATTAACAACTTTACAGTCTCTGTAGTTGGATTCTTTATGCAATATTTTAACTGTGAGGAATCAATCGTTCTTATCCTAACTTAGTAGTGCGAATATTTTCGGTCTTGTTACTTGTTTGCTTGATGTTTTTAGCGTTAAACCAATTGCAATTTCTGTACATAGTTGATGTTTATTGAATATTGAATTTAGAACGAGTGCGAGACACCAGTATACTAACGATATATACAATTGTTGCCACCACAAACATGACACACATATACTCGTACTCCTAGATATCCAATTTTGGCGTGTAAAATACAATACATACAATATTTAAAAATAAAACAAATTGCTCAATTAAATGGATGCGATTCGATTCGATACGATTAGTTTGGCGTGGTGGAGAGCAGCACGAACATGACCCAGAGATGGAGCAGGGCCACGTAGACGATCACAGAGACTCGCATCATGGGATAGCGACGCAGAAAGGTGCCCACCCGGATGCCCATGGAGTCCGCCTGGCGAAGAGCTCGCTTAAAGCGACGGGCCACGCGATTGTCGAAGGGACTGGGATGCATGAGCAGCGGGAATTGGGCTTTAACTGGGGAATATATAAATAAGAAATGATTGTTAAGGATTTTATATCATTTTTCTACTATGTACAACCCACCATCATCTGTGCTGTTGCGCAAAGCATGACGGGAGCTGCCCCGCTGGCTCTCAATCTCCACCAGGTGCATGTTCTGCTGCAGCTGCGTCTGTGCCTTCTCGTGCTGCAATCGCAGGGCATTCCTCTCACTCGTTACCCTTTCCAAAAGGGTCTGCCTTTCGACCAGCGACTGAGTTAGAGCCTTCAGCCGAGTCTCGTAATCATTTTTGGCTCCCGTATTGGCCTCCTCGCTGAGCCGCTGGCGCATCTGCTGCAGCTGCTGCTCCCGCTCCTGGAGGCGAGTGGCGGAAGCGGCCATCTGGTTACTGAGTTGCTGACGCAGTGAGGCCAATTCCTGGGTGAGCACTCTTTGATCGGACTCGGAGGTCACACTGTGTTCGCGTGCCTGTCGCAACTCCTTGGCCAAAGATTCCTCCCGCTGGCGGGCTGAGCTGAGCTCCAGCTGGCGCTGTCTCTCCTGGGCAAGGTAATCCTCCAGCTGCAGGCGCGCTTTTTGCAGTTCCTCGTTGGCATGCTCTAATTCCTGCTTAAGGGATTCGTGTTCGATTTGAAGAAAACGCGTGTCGCTATCCTTGGCCACTAGGCTGGGATCGGAGCCCTCCTCCGCAGGCCTGGCCTTCAACTCTGCTATGAGGGAATCCTTGGCCTGCAGAGCCCGCTGAGCCTTGACTCGGTACTCCTGCAGTTCCTGGCGCTGCTGGTCGGTTTCCTTTGTTTGCATCTGCAATTTGTGGGCGGTGCTCAGGTAATCCTGCTGCAGCTTGGCCAGATTGGTTTCCAGCTCGGAGATGGAGTGCACATACGCCATGTTGGCACTCTGAGCCTCGTTGTGGTCGTGAACCGCCTTGTCCCGCTCCTCGGAGAGGGTTTTGACCAGAACCTCCAGCACCTGGCTGTGCTGATGCAGATCGAACTTCTCGCTCTCGTTGTTCAGTTCCTCCAGGCGCAGACGCAGTTCATCCCGCTCGGCTGTGATCTCGTTCAAGGCGATCTTGAAGGCAGCCAGTTCGTGGGTGTCCGTGAGCATGGAGTTGCCGGAACCTCCCTCGGGATTGTGCGAGAAACTGGCCGACGTGGTCATCTTTTGGCGCATCTCCTTGGTGACCACGGAGCCGCCGCCCTCGCTTTTCACACTGGACGAGCTATTGGCGCCCGAACGCCTGGCTGGCGACAAAGTGGACTTCAGGGACAAAGACTGGGTGCTGCTGGTCATGCTCCTGCGCATGGCATCCGCTGCTGCAGCTCCTCCGGTGGGGCTGTCCGTCTGCAGGGCCGTTGCCGCATTCTGGTCCAGCTTGTTCAGAATGTTCTCGGCCTTGTCCGCCAGTCCTGTGATCCAGGATGACATATTTTCCAAATAAAACTCAAATCTGCAAGCAAAAACACGATAAAACAATACTTTGCTGTGTGACCAGGTACCGAATGGTAGCCGCCAAACGCAAGGTCTCACTAAAAATAGCGGGATTTTTAAAAATTATATTTGTGCATTTATTGTTTACATTTTTATAATTTAAAAAATAATTTAAAGTTAAAAAAGTTAGATTATAAATTTATTAATAAATTTTATTTTTTATTTAAAAATATATAAATTCTAACTTATGTTGAATAAAAATTAACATCAATCTTCTATTTTTTTACTGAAATAAAATAGTAAACTATTATTTTGTAAAGTCTCCCTAAACCCTATTTCAAAACTCAACGGGTTAAAATGTATATTTTATTAAATACTCAACGGGGGCAGTAGTTTCCAATCTTCGAGCCTAACAACTATAAACTATTATTATCAATTACTTTCCAATACAAAAGTCTTTAAAGACGACGTCGAGTATATCTTCGCAGCTGATGTGTCCGGTGATGCGTTCGATGCAGCGCACCGAGTTGCGCAGCTTGGAGGCGGCAATGGCCATGTCCGGGTAAACATCGGGTCTGTAATCTCGCAGAAAGATGTCGATGTTCTCGATGCAGCGCTCCAGTTGTTGCCGGTACCGGGTGTTGGTGATGCGTGGATTCTCCGCCCGGGGCTCACCGCACAGCTCCTGCAGCTGCTTCTCCAGGGAGCCCAGGAATGCGGGCATCCTATCGGGATTATGACAGGATATGGCCAGGACATTGGATAGCTTATGCAACTGCTGGAACTCCTCAGCCGACAGGGTGTCCGTTTTATTGGCCACCAATTGCAGGCGTTTTCCCGAGCACAAGTCCCTGGGTATATCCAATTCCCCCAGATAACTATCCACAAAGGGAGCGACGGCTTCCTCGTGCGTCACTTGTGTGATATTCTTGGCATCTGCTAGGAGCAGTACCAAATCGGATTGCGCCAGGCAGTCCTTAGCCCGCTGCATTCCCTCCTGTTCTATACTATCCGTAGTATGTCGACGTAATCCGGCTGTATCCGAAAATACCACCGGGTATCCTCCGAAATTGTGCATTGTCTCGATAATATCTCGGGTGGTGCCCGCCTGATCCGTCACTATGGACACGGATCGCTGGCAAAGGAGATTGAGCAGACTGCTCTTGCCCACATTGGGTGCTCCTATGATCACCGTGCGAACTCCATCCCGTAGGAGCTCGCCCTGCCGCTGGTCACTCAAATGCTCGCGAATCTCACGCCTCACCGCCTTCAGTTCTTTGGTGAGTTGCAGGATAATGCCGCCCTCGATTTGCTCCTCTTCGGCGAAGTCTATGTAGGCCTCCAGGTGGGCGGCACACCGGATAAGTCGCCGCCTCCAGTTGTCGTAGAGGCGGGCCAGTGCTCCAGTGCTCTGCAGGAGAGCCTAAGAAGAAATGTATCTTCTATTAGATCCTAGAGATTCTATTAATTGCCCTGAACTCACCTGTTTCCTTTGTGCCTCTGTTTCTGAATGGATGAGATCGGCCAATCCCTCCACCTCCGTCAAATCCAGTTTGCCTCCGAAAAAGGCTCTCTTGGTGAACTCTCCCGGTTCCGCTGGCCTCAAACCATCCACTTTTCCCAGGGCATCCAGCATGGCCGCAATCACTGCCAGGGATCCGTGAACCTGGAACTCGCAGGAATCCTCGCCAGTAAAGGAAGCCGGTCCGGGGAACCAAAGCAAAAGGCCTCGGTCAATCATCTCCTTGCTGGCAGGATGGTAGAAGGACTTCAGATACGCCTGGCGAGCCTGTTTTCCAAGGAATTCGATAAATAAATATTATATAGAAGTACTAAAATGATTACTAATCTTAATCTTACGACACGAGCACAGTAAATATTTTAGCGCCAATTAGCAACTCATTATAATTTTGTTCCGCAGGTTTTAGGTAAAGATATTGAATCAGCTGACTGATATATATTTTCTAAGCGATATGAAATAAAAACTAAAACTTTGTTGTGTGAATAAAATTGTTTAAATAAAACTTGGAAACTTGCCAATTAGAACGATTTAAGTGTGGCATCTTAACCCTTCAGAGCCCCATGTTATTTACCTTAAAATGTTTAAATTTATTTATTGTTTATCGAAATAACCCAAGATGAAATAAAGTTAAATTAATTGTCTTAAATAGAATTAATGTGGAAGTAAAAAATGGCTCTTTAAAAAAGTACAAAATCAATTACTTTTTGTAAATATAAACAAACTCAACAGGTCTTGAGAAATAATGGGTTAAGACCTGTCCCTACATCTCTTGAAAACACAAGCTAAATATATTAAAATTTTTGAATTGAAAATTAAATAATAATTTAAAAACTTGTTAAATCCAATATCGTAGTTTCTATCTTTAACGTCATTAATAATATCCTACACTTGTGATCTACTGTATTGCATAGTGTATGTTCTAAGCCTCTTCATTTATTTCCTCTAACGGTTGTCCCTTGTTAAAAAATTGGCATTCATTTTGTGGGTCAAGGCCCCCATATCTTAAATATATATCAATTGACTTGCCTTTGGTTCATATTCTTTATTGGCGACAATGGCTCGGAGTGCCTTCTTTGTTTGCGGCCCAGAGACGCGGATTACGGAGACGCCGCACTTGACATGACCGGAACTGAGGCTGTAGATGGTGCATCCGGTGCTGGCGAACCGACGGCAGCTGCCCCAAATGCCGTTGGAGGCGTTTCTTAGGAGCGCCATGGTCGAAAAACAATTAAAAACCAACCGCCGAATAATAAACAATTAAACGTGATTTCCAGTGTGACCGCGGAACGGCCGTTACAAAAATATATTATTTGGATCTGAGATATATACTAGACCATATCAAAATGAAATGGTGTAAAACTTGGATAAAGCATTAGTGCTGACACAAACCATCGCAAACCTACTTTTCAATTCGAATTTATTTTCAAAATAAGATTTCCAAATTCCAAAAACATATATAATGTGTCACTTCCTTGTTTCATAAATCCTACTTTCAGAACGGTCGTCGATGGCCCCACAGCTTTCGTCTTATGAACATTGTTAGTCTTTCTCTTTGCAGTTCCTTGGGATTAAATGGGCATTTTCGACACTTCTTCGGGATCCTTTGCTTCAGAGTTTTTAGAATATCTTCCATAGTCCCGATTGTTTTATTTTTGGGTATGTTTCCAGAACCCTTTTTGTTGATGGTCATGCTTCGCACTAAACTCCATGTTGGAATGAATCTTGCAAACCCCCGAAGAGCCATGAATGCAAGGATAAATTTTGATATTTTATTTGGATATTGAAATCACATCTGGACACACAACATTGTAATACGTTTTCGGATTTTGACACTTTAAAATCGGATGCCTTGTGCACTAACAATTTGATCAGGCTACTAGGAGGTACAGTCGTTTGAATTTCTTACGCGGATACTGTCGAGTAAAACCGAACAGGTACTAGTATAAGAACTGGCGTTTCCGGGTGCGATAGGCATTCGACATCCGGGAAGATATAGTTGGTGGCGGACAAGAATCGGCGGCCCGGGCAAATCGGTTGCGATTAATCATGGCCGCATTGGTGTCCCATTGGTTGATAAAGGCACGGGCCTCGTCGTCAAAAGGTTTGGCGGTATTCGGTCGGTCTTCCTATTAAAGAAGAGATTGATCTTCATTAAGGAAAGTGTGCTACACCCAAAAAAAAAATCGATATGAATCGTAGGTCAATTTGACCTTTTTTAAGATCATTTTTAACTTGATATGGGGCCAGGTAAATTTGACCTGGTCAGAAAGAGTACTTCATGTAAAAACGATATGGGTTTTGCATGACCTGAAGCTTAAATGGCCATATCGATTTTACGGTAACATGCTTTTTTTTGTGTGTAGAAATGTGATTTCCCAATAATAGGTACACACAAAAAAAAATTGTCAAAAAGACCCCAACCGCAAAAAATTGTCAATTTTGTCAAGGATATAGGTGTGTGTCTTTGCTAATTGTGTGTATTTGTTGTTGTGAAAGTAACTATTTACTTAGTAGAATTGACTATTTTTTGCAATTGGGGACTGATTGACAATTATTACAGTTGATTTTACCAAGTTTTTTTTTGTGTGTAGGTTGCACCCTTTTGAATACCAAATTTACTTTCCTAAAGATTCATACATATATCAAACCTCACCTGATTTCTGCGACGTCGTGGTGTCTCCTCCTCATCCATCACCTCCAGGTAGCTCCGCCGGCGGCTTTGCTTCGCTGCCACACTCTCCGGGAAATTGACCCAGGTGCAGTCGTAGTTGCGCTTCTGCAGCTCCCGCGGTCGATACTGCTCCTCATCGAAGCGCTCCTGCTCGTCCCTTCCGGAGATTCGACCCCCATGGCCCTCGTCCTGCTCCCACATGGAGCGTCGCTTGTTCTTCTTGTAGATGTCCGCCTTCTCCCGCTCCCTGACCACCTGCTCCTCGGGCAGATATTGGCTAGGAGCCTTGCCCTGATCCCGGGGACGCTGGTAGCGCCTGGCGATGTGACGCGTCGAGGCGCATTCGATCCGCGCCCGCAGGAGCTCGATGCAGCGGTTCACCATCATCCGGGTGCAGCCGTGGATGTTCACCATTCTCGGGATGTGTTTGTGTGCTATAAAGTTGTTGTTAAAAAAAAGTCTGAGGATTGTGTACGGGTTTTGAAATGCCAAAACGTAGCCTGCTTCTAAAGAGGCGGCGTCTGATGAAATGAAATGATTCCGCTCCCCACAAAAACAAAACCAACGTGACATGTAAGGTGCGTACGAATCAAGGCCCACCTGATGCTGTAAGCCACCTTTCTCAATTAGCGCTACTCACCTGGCGTTAATTTTCACCGAGTAGTACGATCAGTTGTGTTCTTGGAGTGACGGCATGAGGTCCGCGATTCTAGTACTTCTTTGGCTCGGAGCCATCGCATCGGCTTATGGTAACCACACCCATCTGGTTGAATCCTCTCTGGAGAATCGCATTTTATCGCGACGGGTTCGGGGTTTGGTATTCCCGGACAAAGCCTCCGTTCTCCTGACCGCCGCCCTAACCAAAATCGTTGTGGGTGGTATACCTAGTGGGCTTCAGTATAGTCTGGAGTTCGACGTCTACGTTCCACTGCCCGACTCCATTGAGGGTTGGCAGCCCAAGATCCTAAAAAGATTAAGGCCAAAACCTACGCCAAAACGACGATATGATTGGTCATATTACAAAAAACCGGCAAGCTATAATCCCTACGGTGTCACACCTTATAAAAATGCCTATTACGCCAGGTAAATTATAAATAACATCTGGTTTAATATAGTTACAAGTATTATTTTTCAGCCCCAGCGTTTATAGAGGACCTTTCTACCAAACTACTTCTAGGTAAGTTACTACAGGATATAGTTTTAGGAAACACTTACAAAAACCATTCCATTTTAGTCCTGCTTTCAGTAGGGATACATTCTACAAAACTGCTTGGAGTCTAGCTTCGCCCATTAATCGAAAGAATTTATATCAACCCACGCAACAAGTCTATAAGACTAGGTAACTATTAAATACCTCCTTATATTATTTTTAGAGATAGTAATTCAATGTTTATTTTATAGTCCCGCATTAAATGGAGGTTCATTTTACCAAACCCCATGGAGTTTAGCTTCGACTACCAATGGCCAGAATTCTTATCAGCCGGCGGAGGAGGTTTACGAATCCTGGACTCAAGTGCCCAGTTGGAAACTAAATCGTGGTTATAGAGAGCGTCGAGAGATTTTCGATCAGTTTGAGGCGATGGGAAAAGTGTTAGTATAAATAGATAAATAAATAACAAAGTATAAAATGTTTTCCCGCAGTTTCCAGTTGGATCTGAGGTCCTGTATTAAAAGAGCCATGTGCGAACTTAGAGCTAAATTTAATGCAGGTCATGACCAGGGCTTTCTCATGGAGGATCTAATGCGGATTGTCTTGACGTAAGTTGATATTTACATAAAGAGCCTTATGAAACCCATTAAACATATATATTTTCAGAGTGCCCGAGGAGGTGGCCGACGACAAGTACAGGCATCGCTTGGATGTCCAGGACTGCGTCCGATTCTACTCCCCCAGTTGTCCTTACAATGTTTTGGACTTCCTCACCCAGAGTGGTGGTAGAAAAATGTGAACACAGTAAACTGGGAATTGAACTTCCGCGTCGTGTCATTTATGTGGGTTGGTGGCTAGCCGAAAGGCATCAGTTCTCATTCCGTTGTCGAGCTGGATAGGTCTCTCACGTCCAGTATCGAACTCCTCAAAATTCCACCTAAATTTCCCGGGCCTACAAATTTTGGAAACCTTTTTTCTCGGTCAAAAGTTCAAAATTTGTTAGCTTCAGAATGGCGATGAGTGTGAATCCCCCACGGGCACTGCTCCTCCGTCCAGCCTCCGCGGTGATGGGTGCAGTGAATAGCTGTGTGCGATTCGCATCTGGTTGCGAGAAGGGCGAGGGCGAGAACCGATGCCCCAAGGTGCTGACCAAGTTCCCCTGCGGGAAGCCGGAGATACAGGCGCCGCCCAAGAAGAAGCCCAGGATGGTCCAGTCGGTGTCGATGTGGCTCAATCCATTCTGCGATCCCGAGGACACGGCCTGTCCGTTCAATCCGCGCTTCGACGACATCTACTACGTGGAGTCGGACAAGGCCAAGCGGAAGTACTGGCAGACGTGGGTGGCCTGTCCGCCCATCCAGATCAAGCCGAAGAAGATTTGCTGTTTCGCCAAGGCCAAGCCGGCGCCCATCAAGCGCAGGAAGCCCTCGGCCAAGCCCTCGACCGCCTGTCCGCAGCCCTGTCCGGATGCCAGGGAGGAGGCCTGTCCGCGGCTGGCGCGTCGCTGCCATCGCGACGGTCGTCGACCCCCGTCGTGCAAGCGGGAACGTGGACCCCTGCCCTGTGTGAAGCCCCGCACGCCGTATCCCTCGTTCTCCGAGTGCCAGCGCCTGAGACCCGGCGCTCTGCCCCTCAAGGAGTGCACCTGCCTGGTGAAGCCGATGCTCTGCGAGATTTGGGCCGAGTTCCGCCGACGAGCCATTTGCAAGAAAAATAACTAGGGAGGATTTCACAGATTCTGAAGCAATTCTAAATTTTATTTGTAAAAGAGGAAATTAAAATGGTGTTTCCCTGAGTGCCTGGAGGATAAGTTGAGGTGTTTTGATTCCTTTAGAATGGATTCTTGGCCATGTTCTTGACGAGGGTCCAGAGCAGTGGATTGCAGTCGCTGTAGGTCCGCTCACAGTCGGCTCCTCCGCGACCCGCATCCCTGGCATGCAGATACTTACTGGCCACATTGTCCAAGTTGGGTCTGGAAATAAATTTAATAAATGATCTGTTTTCCTATCTAAAAATGTAGTATGTTCTTACACCAGCACTGAGTTTACAATCTCGCTGAAGATATTGCTGTTCTGAAAGGGTTTCTGCGAGATTTCGCATATGCTTCTCAGCAGGCAGACTCCGCCGTAGGCTCCATCCAATCTGTATAAGAAAGGGATTTTAAGAATTAATATACAATATATGATATTCGAACCACACTCACTGCTCCATGCCCACTTCGATGGCATTGTAGACCCAGGATCGGGCCTCATCGTGCAAAACCTTCGCCTGCATATCCTTGCGCCACTCACGAGCCGTGGACACAAAGGCCGTGGTGTTCCAGAAGCTCCACCAGTAGATGGGAATGGTGGTGGGGATCCACTGGCCCTGCACGTTGAAGAACCACCAAAAGGATTGCTGCTTGTCGGTCTGTTTCACGGGATACGCCAAGCTCGGGACCAACTGCAAAGGATTAGAATAACTGCAATGGTGAATGGAAAACTACAGAGAACCCACCTTGACAACGCCCTGGCCATTGTAGATGGCCAAACGCTTCGTTCGACTCAAAGGAGTAGAACTGCTGTTACTATGATTTCTACTAAATCCCAAGCGATTTCCTTCTAAAGTATAGATATTCCTGGTGTGGCTCACCACCAAATCGATAGTGAATAGCAAAGTTAGGAGCAGCAGAAGCCAGGTGAGAACCCTGTGGACCATCTTGTTTGTTTTGGAGTGCAATGCTAACTAATCCGTCTTTGTTTAAACTTCGATCTGCGCCACGATTCAAAGGGAACGCAATATTTGTTTGTCCAAGTGATTGACAGCTCGCATTGAGAAGGGGTACACGGAAAAGAATTATAATTATAATTATAATTATGATAATTATCAATTGAATTGCTTAATAAGCTAAATATATATCAATAAAATATTAATAAATATTTAAAACTTATACACCGAAAAAACTAAATATATTTTAATAAGATATGTATTAAATTCATATTTTCCGGAGTGTTATAGTTAAACTTGATAATAATTAGTATAACATTAATACTACAGAGTTCAAATTTTATATTATTCAGTTGTAATTTAATACCATTCTTTTATTCTGGACCTAGTATATTTTAATTACAAAGAGTTTTAAGAGTAAAACTATGTTTTTTTATTATTTATTATTTATTATTACTATTAAAATAACTATAATTAATTAAGAGTCTTTAAAAATATAAATTCTTAATATATTAAACATCTAATATTTCGTTTTTCAGTGTAGAAGACCCAGAACGGCTTGAAGGAATTAAATGGTTCTTGCTGAAAAAAATAGAGTAAGACAAAGAAGCCTCTTGATTGGCCAGATCACGCTGACAGGCGATGATGGAAGACACGCTCCACTTTCGGAGGTGTTTTGTGAACCGTTCTAATTGCCGTTCACGCATATGGCTCTGGTCGTTGATCCACTCATTTGCAGCTCGCCTTAATTAATCCCCAAATAGACAATGGCGAGAACTCGATTTGGGGTGGCTCGTTGCGTGCTCCCCAAGTGGATCACATCGCCATGTATCGCCCAAAGCTGCAGAACGTTGGATATCTCGGCCAGGTCATCCTTCTTTTAGTGCTGATCACCTTAATTCACCCGCTTCACGGTATCTTGCTGTATCCTGCCTCAACGGTGCTGCAGCTGACCTCATCCATCTCCATACCCGCCGACCTGAACACCCGCACCAAGGTCTTCATGGACATGGGCTTCCAGATGAACTACAACCTGCCGGCCACGGTGTCCGCCTTCTACAATGCCACCATCTGGGCGGATGAGCTGTCCCGAAGGCAGAAGCGTCAGTCGGGCAATAGCCTGGATGCCATGGACCTGGAGGGTGGCATGCATCCGGGTGACTTTACGGCCGGACAACTGTACACGGGTCTGGAGCACATGCTGGAGACCTACGGCTTCCATAGATCCTGTCTGCTGCGGAGTGTCTGCGAGCTGGCCCTGCATCCCTTTGCCGAAGACCATTTCTACGGAATGGTCACCCAGGTCATCACCTTCCTGCTCACGTAAGTTGAAAGCCTTAAGAGATCGCCATTATTAATTTAATTATAAAACAAGTTTCTTACTTATTTAACAAAATAAATTTTTTATTTTTAAAAACAAAGCGTGAATTTAAGTTTTTCATCGGTGTAGATTGATGTTTCTGAAGTTCCCTTCTTTCCTTATCAATATTATTTTAGTTTGTATATGTCTTAATGCTTTTAACTAGAGGTCAGACTAAATTGGTCGTGCCTAAAATTAAAATCACATTGAGAAAACAAATTTATTTGTTCGAACAATTAAATTTTTCTTATAAAAACAAACTATAACCTCCGATAGTTCTAAAGTTACTTATATGGAAATGGATGCTTATTTTGCTTATAATAATGTTGATATTAATAATAACATGCCATTCGAATGCAATTAACTTAGTAAAATAATTCTATATTTTACCAAATTGATAGAATTATTTAAATGAATAGGTATTTAGAAGTGGGTAATTTTGTATTATTTATTATATCTATAATTCCAGACCCTCTCAACACGAAGGCTTCGCCGAAGACGAGCAGCTCTATCGTGACAAATACGAAAGAGCGGAGCAGATTGGCTTCCTTGGGGGCCAATGCCATCGTTCATATCCCAGCTGTGAAATAGATATAATAAACCTAGCCACCCGACTGGTCAGATGAAACAAATCAGGTTGCAGTCTAACACTTGTGTATATTTAATTATTTCATTGGGCAAGATGAAGTCTGGAGTCTGGCACACAAGTCCATTTTACAGATAATCTTCATGAAATTGAAAACATTTTCATAAATTCAAAAGCCTTTGGTCAGCTTCTGTTTGCGGCTAATTAGTCTGTGTGTTTGTGGACATTGAGTTAAATGGATCAGGTAAATACTGTTAGCTTAACAGGCTGCTGATGCCGCTGAGGAAGTCCACGGAGCAATTGGAATACAGATGGCCACAATTCCTTCCCAGAAATCCCTGTTGTTCCGCCTGTTCGTAAACTTCCCGGTAGAGATTTTCCCCGGCGGAAAACGCCTCGTGCAAAGAAGGTCTGCAAGGGAAATTTAATTAAATTTATTTTTAAATAGAAAATATAAAGTGAAAAAATAATACAAAATAATACAAATGTGAGAAAAACGAAAAAGTTATAACTAAACTGAAATGTTTCATAATAGAAAAAATAATTTTAGAGGACCATATTAGTAATTTTACACCTACTCATAACACAAATTTAAATTGCACACGAATTTCTTATTAAATTCGTTTAACATTATAATTTCAACTTACGTCAGTGTAAATTGTAATTTCACATGAATTTCTTAGTAAATTCGTTTAATAATTTCAACTTACGTCAGTGTAAAAGTCATCAGAGCGGTGAGCATATTGTTTTCTATATCTTTGAAAGGATGTCGGGCCAATTCACAAACACTGCGCAGGAGGCAGGACTCATCAAAGCCATAGCGGATGAGCATGTTCTCCAGACTTTCATACAGCGCTCCGGCCGTAAAGTCGCTGGGATGGATCGTAGTCGCACCTCCTTTCAGATACTTTGCGGTCTCATTCCGCAAGTGACGCTTTCCCCGCCTGGAGAACTCGTCTGGCCAAATGGTGGCCGCGTAGAAGGAGGAGGGTTGAGCGGGCAGGGCATAGTTCATCTGGAGGCCCCAGTCCCAGAAGAGTTTGCGATCCGGAATGACCACCGGCACCGACAGCGAGGAGGTGATCTGGTAAACGGAGGATGCCGGAAAGAGCAGAGGGAACTCGGCCCCAATGGGAAGACTACACAACGACAGCAGAACTCCAATGAAGTGGACGCCTTGGAGATACATTCTGGTGTGACAGTACGTGTATCTCAGCTTCTGAACTTCTGGATTTGTGGACAACCCAACGCACTGCGTTAATTAGAGACTCCCAGCAGCTGCTAATGAAACGCACAGACATTGCAATTTACATATGTAGGCCTACGTCCGCAGGTTTTATTGGTTCTAGTGAAATATGACTTGACTCATTAGCCTTAAGAGATCGTGCTTGCAATGGGAATACAATCTCAGACAATCCCGACCCAAAAATCCATCTTGTTCGGCCAGTTCGTAGGCATTTCTGTATACATCTTCGTCATCTCGGAAACCTTCGTGTTGGGAGGGGCTGGTAATGAAGATTATATAAGAATATCTATACAACATCCATAAAATTATCTTATTACCTTAGCACAAAAGTTACAATGTCGCTTAACAAGTGCTGATGGTTGTCATCGAAGGGATGTTGGGCCAATTCACAGACACTTCTTAGCAAACAGGTCTCATGGAAGCCATATCCCGACAAGGTGTCCTCCAAAAAGGCATAGAGTTCCCCAGCCGAAAAGTCCTTGGGGTGAATACCATTCCCACCAGTGTGACCGTATTTGCTATAGAAGTTCTCATCCGTGAGTTCCAATTGAGGAACTTGGCGTTTCGCTTTATAGTTGGCAAATCCCGGCCAGATGGGTATGCTATAGAACTCAGTTAGGTTGTACGGATAATTGTAGGAGATGGCAAAGCACCAATCGATTAGAATACGACGTTCTGGAAACAGTTCAGCAATTGGTGTGGACACTGAGAGGGTCAACTAAGGGGTATTAGTTAGTACATAACTTTTAGTAATAAGTAAGCTTTACTCACACCCAAGTTAGAAGAGGCTGGCCATAGTAGAGATTCCGATTGTCTAGTGAACAAGGCAATTAAGATACTCGTAATCAACCAACCTATTTCCATTTTGAGAACTGTTCTGCTTGAATCTTGCTACGGAACTGATCGGTCTACAAACGGACAACTCCCACAATTGCTGGTCAAATTGGGTCGGTGGGTTAATGGTCACATGAGTTCCGTAAATATATATCAAGACATCAATCAGTTGTGGGTAAATATTTGGGCAATTGGTTGGCACTGCTGCCAGAATAACTGGCCTCTCGAATGGAACTCCAATAATTTACGCTTTTCAGTTGGTTAAGATGCTACGAGCCAAGCTCTTTATCTTGTTGCTGCTGTATGCCGCTTTTGGACCAAATTTGGGAGAAGATCTCGGCAGATCCAAGAAATCGGAGCTTAAAGATGTAGTGCCTAGAGTTTTTATCCGAAGGAGAAGAGCGGTCTTGTTTCCGCCGGGTTCGTTTGTAAAGTTCACCTGCTCCTTTGCCACAGGTCTTCTGGCCACCTATCCGAAAGGTATAAACTTCGTCTTGGAAGAAGCTGTCTACTTCCCGGTGCCTGGAGCTGTGGAGGATATATACCCCAAGCGGTTTTTGCCCAAGACCACGACTAAGAAACCGGAAAAGCTGCCCGATTCGATTGTTTACATACCCGGTACCGATTGGCGTTTTAAGGCTCAAACTTTGCCCAAACCCAAGTGGAGACAACCGCCTCCAAAGACCCATCGTATCGATGATAATAGCTATGCTAATCCATTTAAGTGGCAACAATGGAATCAGGCACCAAAATGGCAGAGTTATAAGTGGAAGGGAATCGATGAAAAGAAGACAAAATGGTCGAAATGGACTACGCCCTCACCAAAGTGGGAAAACAAATGGAGTCATGAGTCCCATCATTACCATGGCCATCGAGATCGCCGATCTTTGTTTGATCGCTTCACCAAACTCAGTTCCCTGTGGGTAGTTATTGTAATTTATTTTGAGGCACTTATCTTATTCACCTCTTAAAGGATTGGCATTGATGTGAAGTCCTGTATTTTGCGCACCATCTGCGACAGCAAAAGATTACTCCTACCACCTGGTTATTCCATGCTCCAGGATATGCTACGTGTGGTTTTCACGTGAGTTTTGCGTTTTTATGGTGAAATGAGTGATTTATATAAATTATATTTTAAAGTATGCCTCGTTTGGACGGCTTGGAAGATGAATATAGTCGTATAATGGACCAAGAGCCCGATGACTGCGCTGCGGATTTAAAAACTAAGTGTAATATGAATTTATTGATTTGGCTGCTGAGCGGTAGAGTGGAATAAATAAATAATTCAAGCCCCTAGTCACGTATTCCTTTCTTCAATTGTGGCCTGTGCAATTAGCACCTCCCGAAAATCAATTGAAATCCATTTGGTACTAGTTGTCTTCATTTTGGATGTCTCAATCAGTACTTCTCAGCAATGCGTGTCGATCTGTTGATGTTCTTAAGCTTGGGTCTGATCCAATTGACCCAAGCTCAAGGGAAGTCAAATCAAACGGAGCTAAATCATGTTTTGGATCGAGTTTTTTCGCGACAAAAGCGCTTTATGCTGTTTCCACCTGGATCAAATCTAAAGTTTACCGGGCAGCTGAGTAAAGGCCTTATCTCAGCCTATCCCAAAGGAGTGGCCATGAATATCGAGCAGGCCTGCTATTATCCTGTGCCCACAAAACGCGAGGATGTCTACCCCAAGAGATATCGTCAGAGGACGACGACCACGGAGAAACCAAAGACCACAACGGAACCCACATACGTTTGGATACCAGGAACTAACTGGAGATTTAAGGCGACGCCTCTGAAGAAACCCAAGCCAATGAAACCCCAGCAACGCATCGATGTGAGACCCCCGTCTTATGTGGATCCTGGGAAGTGGGCACACTATTCGAAATATGGTAATCGATACGAAAACTGGTCGCCAGCGAATCACAACTATGAGAAGTACAGCCAACCAGGAAAATGGAGCAAGTGGACCACGCAGTCGCCAAAATGGTCGAAACGTTGGTACAGATCTGCAGATGGGGAATACTACGATCCCGAGGTGGAACCCTATGCGGATGTGAGGTCGCAGCCCTTCGATGATCCCTACGATCCCGATATGGCGCCCCATGAAACAGCTCACTATCCAGAATTGGCGCATGTCAAGGATCTGCGACATTACAATGGACATCGGGATCGCAGGCAGCTGTTCGAACACTTTGATGGATTTAGTAAGCTGTAAGGATTGGTTTAGACTTTAAAGTGGAGTTCTTTCTTTATAGCAGGTATTGTTTTTTCAGTCTGGGAATCGATGCTAAAGCCTGTGTTTTGAGGGCCATTTGTGATAGCAAGCGTCTACTTCTGCCTCGAGGTTATTCCATGATACATGATATTGTGAGACTGGTTTTTACGTAAGTCAAAGAGTTTTAATTATTATGGGAGGTCCTGAGAAATATTGTGAAACTTTACGGATATATTTCTTTGAGATCCCAAAATACCTTAATCTAACAAATACCCCTATAAAATCTTAGATTACCCACCGCATCCGGCGTGGAGGATGACTATTCCCGGATCATGCACATGGATGCTGAGGATTGTGATCGCCAGTTTCGGGACTCGTGTAAACTGAACATTCTAGCCTGGCTAATGAGTGGCAAGTGGAACTGAACTAATTCGAACTGAATAAAAAACTTCGAAGAGACTTGGGGAATGGGTATTTATTGTATGAACTGGGCCTCCCACATGGACTGCTTGCAGCCCGGATAGAGGGCGGCACAGTCCTGCTTGGAGGCGTGGGCCTTGTCGTAGTGGGTGTCGCGATAGGCAACCGGTTCGTTGTCCATGGCTTCCGGAATGGTGAACACCGCACGCATCAGTTCGCCCACGAAGGTGCCGGGCTCCGCCTCCTCCGACTTCTGTCCCGTTTCGCAGAGGGTACGCAGCACGCAGTGGTGGCCATGGTGACCTCGCCTGTGGATGGAGTAAATCGGTTAGCTAATTAATGAGATAAATATTTCCCAACGAAATTCCCTAATGATTACTAATGATTATCCCCAGTTGGCATTCCAAAAATAAATGTATGACTTAATTACTTCAAGATATTTTCTACTCTTAAGATATTTAACTTTAAGGCAGGGGTGCTTTAGCCACACAAAGAAGAATGGACGTGTGCCCAATGCAAGATTGGCGTGTGACCGCAGGCAAGCTGAGTATCCCTGATTTAAGGAATGACTTAAATCTCCTATGTAAAATCAATGAAATGTAAACCCATTTCCACTTAAGTCATACTCACTTGTCCAGATACTTCTCCACTCGCTCATACAACGACTGACGGCTCCTGCGATGGTGCTTGATCTGGAGCTGCTCCAGGCGACTCAGCTTGTCCTCGTGCTCGGTGGCCACTCCACTGCGTCGCTGACGTTGATGCGGATTGGCTGCATCCGGAATGCTGCGCTTTCCAAACACCGGATATATGTGATGGTGACGAGGTGCCGGCCTCCGAGTGGGTGGACTGGTGGTGGTTGTGGTGGTGCTGCTGCTGTCCTGTCTTCTCTGCGCCGTCGGTGGTGCCGCCTGTTGGCTTTTGTATCCGTAGTAGCGATCTTTTAATCTGAAAATCAGGTTGAGAATCATACAAATTAATCAATTACTTAAGAAAGGAGGATAAAGATACATAGATGATATAATACTGTTTCAGAATTCACAAATTGATAAGAAATCCTAAAATATTTATTTTAAATCGACTTCTTGATCTATTTATTTGTCTCAGAGCTATATTTTTCTTTTATAGAATATTTTCTTGTTTACCTTGAGTTGAGTGCCCAGTAGGGATAGCGTGAGTTCTGGGCGGGAGTGTAGGGCCGCGCCCACTTGGCGAAGGGATTGCTGGAACTGACCCCCGGGCGGCTGTAGTAGTAGTGGTTGTCCTTGCGCCTGCCCCCCTTGTAACGGGAGTAATAGCTATCGGCATGTTGATGCGACGGATGCATCGGAGTGCGGAAGACGGTGGGCGAGGAGCTGTAGTAGGAGTTGCTGCCACTCGAGGAGCCGCCGCCGTAACTCGACAAGTTGATGTAGTTGGGCTTGTAGTCCGGGGGCTTGGCAGTCGTGGTCGAGGAGGAGGCATCATCCACATAGGTTATGTTCGACACCGTGTCGTTGCGACTGATGTCCAGGGTTCCGTCCTCCAACTTGGTCAGCAGATCGTCCAGTTCCTCGGTGGGCGGCTTGCTGGGCAGCTCCCAGGCCAGAGCCACCGTAACGCCCAGAATCAAGTAGTTCGTATGGTCCACCACTCCCACGATTTCATCGTACACTAAACGGATGGGGAGGTGGAGGTAATTGAGGCGTGTGATTTGCATAGATTAGGGCAGTGGCGTAGGGAAATGGAACTTAAAGGGGTAAGTTAATATCCCACTTTTTCAAAAAGATTAAATTGATTTACGAAACTACTGCACACTGTGCACAGAGAGAATTTTGAAGTAAAAAATGTTCTCAAAAATATATATTTATATTTTAAAGTGGAAATAAACGCCATTTAACAACTAAATTCAAGAACATTTGCTCTCAATTCAAGAACATTTGCTCTCAAATCAAGAACAATGTGTTTGAATATTTCTCACTGTGTGTGAAATATGAGTTCCCACTACAAAAACCCCCTGAAATACCATCTAGCTACGCCAGTGTCCTGTGACTTACCCATCTGAAAGGAGCTGCCCTCCGGAAATACCAAATAGCGTCGTTTCCGGGACAACAGCTCCTGCGACTGGCTGCTCTGGACGGATGGGTTGGCCGACTCATTCAGCCGCATCTCGATGAGCTGCTCCAGGCTGCTGTCCGCATTGTTTATGCCCAGTGATGGGCTGCCCGTTGCCAACTGGATGGATTCCCCGGCCTTCAGTGCGCCGGCCAAGTTAACCGGGATGGCCAGAAGGAGTAGCAGCCAGCAATTACCTATTGGGGAATTTTCCTCCTTACTGCCAGCGATGGATGCCCTCTTTTTCCGCGTCGACATTTTCCCAACTTGCGGTCCATACGGCAACTGTCGGCCAAGTATCGCGATGCTCTGGCCCAAACAGAAGCAGAAGCGTTCTGCAACTTGGCCGTTAATTGTAAGTGGGGCCCTCCGCTTTCCCCTCCCTTCCCCTCCCTTCCCCGCCCCTCCCCTCTCATCATTCAGAAAGAAAGTTTCCAGTTTGAGCTGCGTTCGTTTAAAATTTCTTTCGTTCTCCTTTTGTCTTTCATTAGTTTTCACACTTTTCGTCTTTTGTGTTTTGGCAAGTAGTTTGTCTTGTAGAGGAGCGTCTTTTGCTTCTGCTTTTTCCGTGAGCTCATTGGTCTATTTAAAGGTTCAAATTACTTTTTCACGCTCCCAAGTTGTTCTCCCTACTTTTGGTTTATTCGCTGGCATCTCGAAAGTAGCACACTTCCATCTTCCATCTTGCATCTTCCTCCGATTCCAGTTCCAATTCCGATTCCCCGATAGTGCTGAGGGAGTTCAAGTTGAAGTAATGTGATCACTAGTCTCAGTTTTTCCGGGGATAAACTTAAATGCTCGAGGAATGCTTTCAGCTTTTCAGCAAGCGAAGAAACTTCCAAATGACTTTTGTACAATCTTTCTTTCACAATATCCGACTAGCTTGTTTGGGTTAGTTGTCAATGGGAAGAGATATTAGGGTTAGTTTCAAAGGGGAGTATGATTAGGATTAAAACGGAAGAAAGATAGCATTTAATCTTTGATTTTTCCAGAGCTAATGTTAATAAAACTCCGTATTATTTAGTTTTTTAGCATTTATTGTTTGTCTTTGCCATTCAATCCAACCAGAATGTGTGATTGCAATCGCCGTAGAGCTGCCGACAGTCGCCCTGTTGTCGATGGGCCTCCAAATAATGGGGGGAAATCATTAGCTCCAATTCCCCTGGCTCCTCGATGTCATCGCCGCTGGGTAGTTGGAAAATGGCCGAGAGTAGCTCCATTATAAAGCTTTGTGGCCGGGCCGAATTGGTTCCTTGGAGCAGCTGCCTTTGGGCGGATTCACAGAGAGCTCGCTGCACACAGGAGGTGCCATTCATTCGTTGCCTGGGGAATTGCGGATTTATTGTACCACTGAGGAGAATAGGAATTGTTGTGGCTCCCGAACTCACGACTTATAAAGGCGTTCGATTTTGCCAAAGAGCAGCTGCCTCGAGCTGAGGTGCTGCTGCAGGTGGAGTCGCTCGAAGTGGGGATCCTGCTCCACACTTCGTCGTCTGCGGCGTCTGGCAAAAACAGGATATATATGATGTTTGGGCGGTGCTCGCAGCACCTCTCGCGGTCGCTGACTGTAGTAAGAGCTGTGGAATAGTTAAAAAGATTTTTGCTGTTGATAAGAAACATTTTCTAAAATAAATAACCGGTTTATTAAATTTATCATATGAATTTAATTGATTTTCCAATTTTTATTTTTGTAAAAGTATTATATTTATTTCGAATTTAAATTTAAAAAGTATTTCTGCCATATTAAAAATTATTTAAGAAGTTAACATTAATTTTTTAAAATTCTCAAAAACTTTTTAGCTACATTTTTTGTTGAAAAATAACATATATGAATATATATTTATTAAAATTTTTAACGTCTTTCAGGGATATAAAAATTTGTTTAAAAAATAATTTCTTAAAAATATTAATCTTTAAAAATTAAAAAAAACTTTTTCATACAATTTTTGATTCAAAAGAAATGCATAAATTAAGGAGTTTAGTTATTATATCGTTAGTTATTATAGTTCACTTACTCCCACTTCGAAGGGAAAAAAAATTTGTTTAAAAAATAATTTCTTAAAAATATTAATCTTTAAAATTTAAAAAATGCATAAATTAAAGAGTTTAGTTATTTTATCTCAAGTTCACTTACTCCCACTTCGAAGGGCCCCACATGCGCTGCTTCTGTCGCCAGTTCTGCTCCACCCGCTGCCCGTTCCGCGTCCACCAGTTGTCCCTTCCCGCTCCTGACCCCACTGCTCCCCCCAGCCTCTGCCCATCCCACTGCCCCCTCTGCTGCCACTTTGCGACCGACTGTCGCGCATGCCAATTAGCGGGAAATAGCGCCTGGCGCTGCTGTCCATTTGCATTTGCATCCGCATTCGCATTTGCATATGGGTAAGCGGCCGGGATGCGCTGGATATTCGTGTAGTACGACGAGTGGGAGTTGGAGTTTGAGTCCTGCTGCTCATTGGCCGCATATGCCGGTGGATTCGCTGGCGGTGCGTGCACTGCCTGCCAATTAGCACTGGCTGTGGCTCCTCGATTGTCCAGATCGAGATTCTGGGACGGGTCCAACTCCGGATTCGAATCGGGAAGGGGAAGGGGATCGGGTTCGGGGACGCTGCCGTTCCGGCGGACAGTGCCGATGGTGCCGTCGTTGATGCGCGTGAGCACGTTTTCAATCAGCTCGCTGGGCGGCTTACTGGGCAGCTCCCAGGCCACCGAGCAGGTAATGCCCAGGATGGCGTAGTTGGTGTAGTCCACGATGGGTATGATGATGTCGAACACCAGCTGGAAGGAGGAGCCCTCCGGGAAGAGCAGGTAGCGTTTCTGTCGGTGCAGTCGCCGCATGGCATCTTTGCCAGTTTCAACAGGGTCATAAATAGGAGGAGCTGGAGCAGGAGGACCAGGAGGAGCAGTGACCATTGAGTGGGACACATTACCGCCTGGCGGACCGTAATTTTGGATCAGGCAAAGAGGCAGCAGCAATATAAGCAGAGTGCCAGCTCCAGCACATCCAATTACTTTGATTGTTTTCCCCATTATTCCTTAATGGAAAACAGCAAAAGTCACTTGGTCAACACTTGTCGTCTGGAGAGGAGTTCTAATGTAAGAAAATAAATATTTAGGATCATTAAAAAATATAATTAGGTAATAAATAATGAAACAAAATATATTTAAAATTTGTTTCTTTTAAACTTAAAAGAAAACGGCAAATGACTGTTGAACTTTCTTTTTACTTTTTTATTTTTTAATGAGTATTTAAGTTTATTGGATTTAAAAAACCATATGAACTTTGGTTGTTTTTGTTGAAATAGTTTTTAAAATTTATATTTGTATCGCGACAAGAGTCTGTACTTCCGAGTATCAATCACTAATGAAATTCCTTTTTTGTTTTAAAAACTCGTTATACTTTTGTATTTTTAATGAATGTATTAGTTTATTTATTAGTTTATAAACAGCACACATAATAATATAAGATGGGTAGAAAAAACATTCTTAGCTTTAAATGCTTTTTTCGGAATTGTTTTCAAGCCAACCGATGTAAAATTCGTATTGGTATCGCGATAGTTTCGAGTATCAATCACTAATTAAATTCCGTTTTTTCAGTCGCTCAAAAGAAGAGTTCACCTTTTTGTTCGTGAGTGTAATTGAGCAATCGAACATTCCGATTGCTCCGTGCCTGGGCACTCACATCGCAAAAAAGGCAGCGACGAAATTTGCATAATTTCACTTTAGCTGTGACGCTTCCATTTGCCGGCACTGCCAATCATGCGTTAAATTAATGCAATTTTCGACATTCGACAACATTCGATGCGCGAGAGATGGTCCGTTGGTCAGATGGTTCGATTTTTCGATGGTCAGTCCCCCGATCGGGCTTTACAATTAAAACACTGCCATTTCGAGGGGCCGACGGCGGAATTGCGAGCGAATTTATGAAGCAGATAATTACCATTAGAGGCGAATTGGGCTCTCGATTGGGACCGATTTCGGACGGGTCTACACTTTTTTTATTTTACGATATGTTGATGCCATTAGCTGTCCGAAGCGAACTGATGCCCCGCAATCCGGGCATCGATTTGGGTTTCCCGTTTCGGAGCGGCAAAGTTTAATTGTACAATTAGCACCCAATTGAGTGTCGTTAACTCGATTCTGTGTCATTTCAAGTGCTCTTTAAAAGGTGCTAAATACTAGGCTGCTTTACCCATATCGTATGGTATTCCATATCCAAAATGCCTGCAGCTGAAATACTAATTTGTCGATTTTTCACTTACCCTTCCTATATTAATTGCACGGCCATTTCGCTACACTGTCAAACTGCCCGATAACAGATTGTTTAATTACTGTATTTGGATAGCGATTGGTGGTTGATTCACGTCGCCAGTGCCGACAGCTCGCCTGTTAGCAACCGCAATAAATAATCTTCAACGCGACAAACCCCGTTGAAAACAGTAGCTCATGTAGAGGTGGTTAATATTGAAAATATTTTAATCACTACGGCTTTCACAAGGATTAAGCGATTTTTAACATTTAGTAATGTTCGCTTTGATTGAGTGCTTTTTATACCCTTGCAGAGGGTATTATGATTTCAGTCAGAAGTTTGCAACGCAGTGAAGGAGACGTTTCCGACCCCATAAAGTATATATATTCTTGATCAGCATCACTAGACGAGTCGATCTAGCCATGTCCGTCTGTCCGTCCGTCTGTCCGTCTGTCCGTCTGTTTCTACGCAAACTAGTCTCTCAGTTTTAAAGCTATCGGGCTAAAACTTTCCCAAAAGTCTTATATCTATTGCAGGTAGTATATAAGTCGGAACGAGCCGGATCGGACAACTATATCATATAGCTCCCATAGGAATAATCGGGGAAAAAAATGTAAAAAAAAATTTATCTTGGGTGTTTTTGAACCTAGAACCTCCTACTTTTGGAAAAGCCATTTTTTATCTAATTCTGAATTTCGAATAAAATTTTTTTAAAATCGGACGACTATATCATATAGATGCCATAGGAACGTTAGAAAAATTAATGGGAATGTAATAGAAAATAAATAATTGCTTCGTTGACTTTTATTGTATTCTCTTCTACTCTGGGTTATGAGTCTTTTTAAATGTTTTCGAATTTCGATTTTATTTTGATCAATATCGAACTACTATATCATATGGCTGCCATAGGAACGATCGGAAAATTAGTGATTAATAGGAATTATCTGGGTAGGGTATATAAGCTTCGGCTGGCCGAAGCTAGCTTCCTTTCTTGTTAATTTTCAGCTTAACTAGTTGTTCTTTTTTAATGAAAATGTATGGGAATTCTTTTTTGCCAAGAGCTCACTATTTATTTTAATTTGATTTAATTTATTAGAATTTTTGTTGCTTTAAGGTTATTATTTAATTAAGTATTCAACACTTGGTATCTCTTTAAATTTCCTATTTATATTTTTGCTTTTAGATTTTAAATATTTTAGTACTCGTTCTTAAAAAACCCCTAGTTTTAAATATTTTATACGATCTTGTTTGCTTTTGTTTCTGGTTTATTTTGGTACACTTTATAAAAAATCCTTAGTCTTAAATATATTTATAAATTTTTTTTGTTGTTTCATTTTATTCCCACTTGCTTGAACTCACATGTATTGGCGCCACCTTTCTGTAGGGACTACCATTGGTGACAGCAATCAATTTACAGCTGGTGGGCAGAACAAAGGGACCGCCAGAAACACCGCTGCAAGGGAGGATCTTCTGTGGGGGAGGCGACACCCAAAATGGCAGTCAAAGACCTCGGGGCTTTCAGCAAAACCAGGTGGCAACAGAGGATTCGCACTGCTGGGACAGAGGTTGGATATCCGATGTTAAGTCCCCGCCAGAGGCGATTGAATTCTGGCCTACGCACAATGCCATTCTGGCCACGAAGGAGGAATGGAGGAGGAGGGTGGGCTTTCGAATCGGAACCATGTTCCTTAACTGTTCCTGAGAGCTGCCGCAATGCATTGGAGTGGCCACTGAAGAGCTTCAGTTGCGGTTTTTATTGTTTGCTATCGATTTTACACATTAATTTTAGAGAATAAATAGGCGTTTATGCTCGTGATCAAATGTTCATTATGTGGTTACAGGAATTATTGCGGTAAGCTATTTATTGTATCGCTTATGTTTAAGACCGACTTTAATTATATTTTAATTGAAAATGGCATGGAAAGTTAGTATTTTTAGAAATTCTATTAAATAATACTACAATTATAATAATTTATCACCCTAATTCCTCCACTCCCGTGAAAAATGAAAGGAAATGTGGTATTCAAAAAGTATTCAACAAGAAATTTGTTCTACAAAACCCCTCCCCATAATCAATTACTGGATTTGCAACTGGTATAACAGAATTATTTTTGTTAAAAAAAGGTTATCATAATCTTTAGTTCTAAATATTTATATTTATAAGTCCTTTTAACTTCTCAATTGTTTTCAGTGCAGAATGTTAGTAGTTTTCTGTTAAGTTTGCGAATTCTCTCCGTCTGTCAATTTCTTGGGCAAACTAAGAACTGAGTTGAGAGCAAGTTGCACCGGCTGCAAAATTAGTTGACCATGCACTCCAGCGGCAAACAGTTGGACCTGAATCCTTCCGTCGCCGCCCTGCTTCTCCTCGTCCTCGTCCTTTTGGCCAGTGCAGCTGGCGATGGGAATTTCTCGCGTGGTCCAAGCCTCAGTCGCTCGAAACGCCTGGCCATTTTCAGTGGCTCGGGCACAAACAAGGTTGATATCGATCCGACTTTGGCATTCCGACGCCTAATTGTTCTCCCTCCCCCACAGATTGTCACTGGCCTGGCGTTTCCCATCAAACAGGAGGATGTAGTGCAATCGGTCTGGGGATTCGTCAACTACCAGGCGCAATACGTGCCGTCGCCCATCCCGATTTACTGGTGGAGCTTCTGGAACACCTCGGCCTTTGTGACCACGGCCAGGGATTGGCGGAAAAGTGTCCAGAGCGGGCTGTTCCAGGATGAGACTCGCATTTGGTTGTACGATGTCGTCGAAATGGGCCTGGAGCGGTGAGTAGTTGGGTAGTCATCTGTCAACGTCTTTCACCTAAGTATTCTCATTACAGGTTTGGAGATCGGAATGCAGGTGCCTGTCTGCTGAAAAGTATCTGTGAGATATCCCAACGCTCCTTTGTGCATAGCAGTATTTTCGGCGAGATACTCAATGCAGTGCTTGTGTAAGTTTGCTATAATTTCTGGGTTAACAGGACACATTTCCTATCTCTAACGATTTCACAGACCATCTTGGGATAATGTTCCTGAAAAGTATCTGCTGGCCAGGAATGCCGGAAAAGCTGGTGCCAATTGTTGGAAAACTTACAGTGACTGCAGCCAAAAGATCTGGAGCAAACTCATTAAAATGGCCAAGATATCCATCTAAGTAAATAGAAAAAAAAAGATCTTTAGATTTAATATTATTTGAAAGATTAAAGCTTTATTTTCGTGACTGCGAATAATGTTAAGCAGCATCAATTTAGGTTAGGTTTTTTCCATGTGCTCCTTGACTTTTTAGTCCTTTCGATTCGTGGCTGCTGGTATTTTTATTGTCTCGCTTTTTTATTCCTGTGGCTGGTGCTCGTGTGAGATTTTTACTAATTTCCAACCAAGTTGAACTGTAAACAATGTCAGCAGAGAAACCAAATGAAAACAAATGCAGCTAGCAAAACACCAAGGAGCATGGGGGGGGTACAGGGGGCACTCGTACTAACGAACAGCAGTCGTCGTGGTAGTCGTCGCAGCAGTGGCAAAAATTTTGCACCATGCAAAACATTTGTCAAATGTAAATTAGCAAAGAAGTGCGGGGGAAAGGTTCTAGCATTGCCTCTACTGCTACTGCTGCTGCGGTTTTTTCTTTTACCAGTGGCGTCGACTGAGAGGAGGGATGCAGGAGGGGCCCTCAGGAAGTGGGCGGCTTAGGGGGCGGTGTTGAACGGGTGTTTGCCTGGTACAAATCGCATAAAATCACACTTAATGCCCGCAGGCAACATGCAGCATGTAAAAAGTGCAGCGAGGCGTGAATGTCGCTGGCACACAAACTTGTGCATGTGTACAGGACACACACTTATATGGACATGCACTGGAAAAAAAGGGGATAAAATCATTCCATTTACAGATTTTGTAAAAGTATAAATACCATTTTGTTGTTTTTATTAATACCTATCGAAATGTAGAAGAAAATTTTAAAATCGGACCATTCTTTAAAAAGTTATGAGCAATTAATGGAGTGCAGGCAGTGTAAGCAGTGCAAGCAGTGGAGTTGCTGCATGCATAACCTTATCTCCATCGCACTCCCTTTAGCTTAGCAACGGGTATCTGACTATTTTCATAAAAGTTTGGCTTTGGTTTTAGATTCATAATAAACCCAATAAAAATACACAAATTTTTCCCAGTGCACTCACGCACATTCACATGCTCAAGCAGTGGTGCAATGTTGCAGCTGAACGCAAATGCGGAAGCATTAACATGGTCACACCCTTCCTCCCGCCTTCTCCCCCAAATCATGCTCTTCCCCCTCGGTTTTTCCTCTATTGTTCGCAATTATCATGGAACGCAAAAGGCAATGCTTAATTTTTGTTATCCGAAACTTTTACTTTGCCCCAATGCACACCCCCATCCAGCCAGCCGAATAGAATAATGATAAAAAAATATGCAAAAGTACAAGTCAAACTTTAATAAGCGCCATTTCTGCTCTCCGTGTCGTTTGTTCGCCCTCCTTTTCGGTTTTCAGTATTCGGTTTTCGGTTAGCTGCTGGTCCACACGGCGTATGAGCAATTTGCATTTGTTTGCGCCACGTCCTGCGTTTCCTCCCCTTTGGGACACCAAACAAAGTTCTAGACGCCGCTGCTCTGCTCTCGAGTGAATTTTATCGCACCCAGATACCAAACAAAACAAGTTTGCATTTGTATGCGAGGTAGAGCCTTAAGCAAATTCAAGTTATAATTAAATTTTCGGCAAATGCAAAGGGACAGATGACATCTGAAAAAGTGCCTCGAAGAAAGCCACGTCCTTGGATCTTAAAGGGGAAATTAAAAGGGGCCAAAAGACAGGTTTTCTGCTTCAAGAAAGTTCCAAGATAAGTCATGATCTTCTTCAAGAGAATTCCGTTCTAGATCATGATCTATGGTTTAGCAGCTCTCGTTTTAAGGTTACTGACTCTGGAATTATTTCACACCTAAGTGTCAAAGACCATTGAACTTCTGGCTCGTAACGGGAACCCTATTTTGTCAGGGGATTGCTACCATTTCTTTACGAAATATGGGACAGTTGGCAAATGTAATTAGCACCTTGGGTTAATCACTCAAAAGAAATTAGCAAAATGCGCGCTACACCTTTTATTTATTTCTTTTTCCAAAAACTTTTCAAGCTGTCTGTCTGGCATTTTGTGTCGTGTCGTCTCTTAGCTGGGATTCAGTATTTTAATTATGTCAAATTTACTCAGCTTCGCGCTGGTGTTTCTGTAGCTCTTTTTCTGTAATTTCCGCTGCTGCTTCTGCTGTTTCTGTTGTTTCTGCTGGCAAATGTCAGCAGCCAATTAGGAAGAGTGAGCCAAAGGATGTGCCGCTGTTGCCGCTGCTGCTGCGTCTTCGTCATCGCGAGTCAGTCAATGTCACTCTGCCGCTGTCCACCGGCGTAGTTACCCCACTCAAAGTCCCAAACTCCCCAGCCAGCCAGCTCGGTGAGCAGATAGAGCAGATTGAGGGGTATTCGGGGGATTTTGGATGCCAATGCCACTCCAGCGCCGCCTGTCCACACCCCTCTTCCCGCCCTTCCCCCTCCTCGGATCTTGGCCTTGTCATCATTTGCATAAGAAATTTATCTCAATGAGTAGCTAATTGGGAAATTGTGACATGCCCACGTTTCCCCCTGCGCCTTCCCAACCTCCAGTTCCCCTAAGTCAACAAAAGGGCTGCGCAAATCCATGGCACGTTAGTTTTATTGCACTAATCCTTGAACTAATTTGGGGAGACGGCGAAAGAGGCAAACGAGACCGAATCGCTGAGGTCGAGAGTCTTAGGATTTTAAAATTACGCCTAGGCATATTGGTTTTCATAATGCCAGTCAAGAGAATAAAACCGGGAAGGGCAAACAAAGTTAAGATATATTTCAAGATATTTGCTTAATTAGGTGCACTAATAAAGTAGGACACTTAAATGAAATTAAAAATTCTAGAAAAATCTTTATAGGTACTGTTTTATCCGTTTTCTAAAAATTATTATTTTTTCTGAGAGTTTTTAAATTCAATTTCAAGCTGACGAGTTATATTAATTTTGTTTAAGAGTTCTTTAAACTTTAATTATATTATATTAATTTTTTCTAAGAGTTCTTTAGTTGAACTTCAAGCTGAGGGATTATATTAATATTTTTTTAAGAGTTTTTAAATTCAATCTCAAGCTGAGGTATTCAATTTAGGTCACTATTCGCTTGAGCAGCATTGTCTAAAGTGCGGCAATCAGCGTTTGACTAACTAATTGCGTATACGCCATGCTCTCTGCCATATCATAGACGGTTTAATTTAGACGCACAGCGACTGAGATGGGCCCACGCACACACACACACACACACATACGCACACGCGATCCTGGCCACAAACTGAATTGGCTAACTGAGCTCATTAGCAGCCGCTGTCAGGGTCTATATTCCCTATCTCTATCTCTAATCCCCCCGCCAATCCCATCAGGCAATATCGAAGCCCATCGCCCCATCCAATTACACATTCGATAATGTGAGGCAAACCAAATGAAATTAATTGCACATTTTAATTGACAACGCATCAAATCAATTTGCATGCCAGTCACTCCACCTCAGTCCGATTAATGAATGAATGAGTGTGGAATACAGATGAATGGAAATGCAGCCAGGATGATGGGGTTTTGAAACGCCCCCTTTCCCCTCCCCTTTTGGTTTCGGCCCTTTTCGCATGCATAATGAGCCAGTTGCCAGTTGCTAGTTGCGCATTTCGTAGGTCCTTGACGGCCAATAAATTACCCGAGGTGTGCGCTAATCTCGTCCATATTGTTTGCAGGGCCAATCACATACATACCATCATTCGGGAATATCGGAACATCGGGATATCGGAAAATCGGGGCGGAGGCCAAATAACTTACCACACCTGTCTGATAATATTAATTTTAGATGGCGAACAGCCCGTTAAACTGTAAATTGCCTATTTTCCTAAGTAATTAAAATGGCTTCCATGCTGACAACCAGCTGGCAGATAAAATATTTATTTGCTATTAGTGATATGCGAGCTATTATGATTTTGTATTTTTCGCAACACTGAAAAGCTTTTACCTTTGCAACAATTTATTGACATTTATTCATTTGGCAAGTGCTTACAATAAGGGTAAAGAGGTAAAAAATATTGTAAAAATGAATGAATAATTGGCAGATTAAGATGAAATAAATAAAATTCAAAGTGCCAGCTATAAATTTGTATCGAAAACACTTGAAATTTTTCATTTTATTTATTGTTTCATTTAAGAAAATTGAAGTAGGCTAAGAAATAAAATAAAATTCTACTCAATAAAGTTGCAATTTATTATTTACCTTTGTGGATTTGTAGAAATCTAAATAAATGGCGTATAAGTTCTGAATTTTAATTATCTTAATAATCGCTTGTACAGTTGTCACTAACGTATATTAATTGTATACCTCTACCCCATTAATTGTCACTTGCCATGGGAATTCTGCACACTTCCAGGGTATTTTAAAATTAATTGTAATTGCGAAAATACACTTCACACAAACTGGGAAAAATGTGAAAGAAAAAGAGAAAAATGCAGGCATCAACACCAAATGAGAAAATTAAACTGCAACCAGCAGAAGCAACAACAAAATGACATTTACGTTTGTGCTGTCAGCAAAAGTAACAAGTGAAATGTGCAGCTTGAAATTCGGTCTAAGGTACTAAAAGTTCCCAGTACTCCCGATGGATTTATAAATTTTTATATATTTTCTGGAAATATTTAAAAACAATATTTACTATTTAAAAACTATTACAATTTTTGATTTTCGGTACACAATATCTTTCTTCTCGTTAGGATAGCAGTATACCTTTTTTAACTCCTTTAAAAATTAACGAGAAAAGGTAATGTGCATGCGAATAAAGTAAGGTCAGTTGATGAGGTTTGGGAGAGGAGGAGTTGACCTCTTAATGCTGCAATTCAACGCACGCCAAGATAATTAATACTTGATTAAGGCCGAGACACGAGCTCGTTGCTGCGTGTGCATTTAACTATGTATGTGGGAATTCCTACCCCTTCTTACTCTTTTTTTTTGGATATAACTCGCACAACGTTGTGGCCCAATAAGCGCTTAAAGTTTTGCGGTCAATGTCCAAATGGGGAGTAATAGCACTTCTCCAGCTTCTATTCCCTGGTTTTCCCCGACCCCTTCGCCTGCTTCCTGTTCTCTGCATCCTTGTGGCGAACAACTAGAGACTTGAGAGCTCCCACAACTGCAATTTAATGCCCTTGTACGCGAGCATGTTATTTATGTTTTTCAACTTAATTAAAGTTAATTTTTAATGCCGCTGCGGTGGGCGACAGGTTTTCCTCGGGGGGCGGTGGGCGTGGCGGGCGTGACAAGTGCATCAAAGGCTGCCGCAAACATTTTAACACCACTCGGCATTTTCGTGCTGGTGGTGACATTAAACAGCTGGAACACTTTTGTCATCCAACGAGGTCAACAATGGCCGCCGAGTCCTTGCTATTATTATTTCGCTGGCATCCTTTTTGGCCTTTTTTTCCAGTAGGTATGCTGCCTCTGCCGCTGCTGCTCACTTTCAGCTGTTTAATAAAAATGCCAATTAAATGCACGCTGCTGATTGCCACACGCACAATCAGCGGCTGCTGGAAAAACAGAAACACTCGTCCAAAACCTGCAAATGGCACACAAGTTAATTATAAATTACAAATGGCAACAACAGCGAATAAATATCATCAGCAGCCACAAACACTTACTGTGAGTTTTCTGGGGGGGGGGGGAAATCAGTAACTTCTGGAAGATGGCGACTATTTTTTACCCACATTTTGCAATAGGTTTTAGTCATACACATTAGTTGTAAAATTTGTTTTTTAAGAACTATCAGAAGATACAAACTATAATAATACATTTTTTTTTTATTTTTTTTAGGTACCATAATATCTATAGTTTTAATATTATGACTAAATACATTACACTTACAATTTTTCTTTCATATTTATTAGGAATATTATCTTTTCATTTTTCTTCACCCAAAGCAAATGTGCTTTAAAAATTCAAGGGTATTACACTATAACATCGCAAATGAAACCCAAATCTCTTGTGCAGAAATGCAGTTTTTAATTTGTATTAAAAACCTGGTGAATTAACCAATGTATTAAGTGTCTTTGTGCTACAGAGCGAACTTTAAATGCCCCGTGGGAAAACTTCAATCACTTTGAAGGGCCTTTATTACTATGAGTAATATTATTTTAGGCAATCAGTCCGACAGGCCTGTGTATATATTTGTATTTTGATGTCCAATTCAATCTCGGTTTTGTTTATTTTGCATAGCTAAGAATAACAACGCAGTGATGTTGTGGTTTTGGTGCGGATCTGTCGTTATTCGAATCGAATGATTAGTTTCCATTTGTTTTTAACATTTGTTTTTAACAGTAACAAATAATTAAAAACGAATTATTCAGAATCTGCCTTAATTCATTGGTATACCAAAATAAAATCAATATAAAAATATATTTAAATTTAAAAATTATTTTTCTTTTAATTAAATTCAACATATAATATCAAACGTCGTCCGTAAATGGTGATATGCTGTCGAAACTCAAGGGACAATGGCTGTGCATGATTTGTTCGCAGTTTTCCTCCCGCAGATGCGGCATATGTCGCTTGTCGTGCTCATCCAGGCTGCAAAACAGAAAAAATAGCGTGTTTGCGCGGGATAATTAATATTGAGTAGCCAAAGCACTTACGTAAACACGTATTTCAATAGCTTAAACAGAAATCCCTGACCATGATCGCCGGCCAGGGCGGTGCAATAGGCCTTGAGCACACACGCCCGCCCGTCCAGGCCACTGCGATCGATCAGCTCGTGGAGCAACTCGTAGGTGTCCCGGCGAAAGGGTCGGTTCTCCCTCTTTACCAACACGGGTGTATTGGCTCGGAAGCCATAGCCATGGGCCCACACAATCGGCGATTTGATCACATTGTTCTTGGCATTAACGCGGAACTTAAAAAGGGAATATAAGCTAGGCTATAAGCAACTATGGGGGACTTGAGGTCTGTAGAGGAGTCTCAACTGCCAAAATATGCCTAACCAAATTATTTATTTGAAATTCTTAATCTTTGGAGTAAGGATTTTTATTTTTTAAATAAAATATAACATTTTAATATGGTATTAGCTATATTTTTGTAGTTAAGCCTCCACAATCTACCCACAAATATACGAGTGGTCTCTATAATATCCAGATATCTCTTGGCTCGACTGTGAGCTGTTGTGGAATTTTGATCTTGGCCCGCCACCAGGGTCAGGAAAGTGAGAATTAGCCCCAACCGAACCGTGACCATTGTAACCGATGTAAGATCGCAACTAACAGAATAGAAATCTATGGAACTGGCAATCACAGAAAGATACTTCTTTCGCCGAATGAAAACTGGTTTGGTTTTGTTTTACGACTTATCAGAACAATGCTAATTAGAGACAAGTTCTGCTCTACTTATGTTGGAAAATGTAGTATAATGTGATCGACTCACCTGAATATCAATTTGAGCATTTTGAAGAGCATTCCGCTCTTTTGTTTGGGGTTATCCACATCGTTCAATGCGGTGCAGAAAGATTTCAGCATGCATGCTCGGCCATCAAAGCCATGGCTATAAGGAATATTGTTATTAATAGATTTACGTATAATAAAAGGAAATAGTTATCTTGGGGAATAATTTTCTTTAGTACCTTAGATTGGTGTTTTCAAAAGCGAATGAATTTTAATAATGAAAGGAATATTTTAAGAAATATTAACCTACCCATCCAGAGCGGTTTCCAGTTTGGAGAATAGGTCCCGCTTGAAGAGGCGAAAGAATACCGCATTATCCTTCTTCTGCTCCTCGATGGAGGGGAAAGGATAGTTGGTGCGGAACCCGTAGCCGTAGGCCCACAGCGTGTTGATGGTCCACAGATTGTTCTTGCCGTTGGTTCGCCACTGCGGGGAAGGGAAATCGGGGGCCCTGTGATTGGGAGCCAATTAAAACTGGACGCCATACGCACCGACATACGTGATCCCTTGCTGAATTGGAGATAACGCTTGCCCCGCCGCAGAATCCTGGTGGCATTGTTGGGTGCGGTGGAATCGTAGTCGTGAATCGAACTGGGACTATATTCGAGGGTCGAGGGATTGGTAGTGGGAATGGGGCTGTCAAAATGTTTGGACAGGCTGCTGAGCCCCTCGACATTGTCAATGGGCCGAGTGACGGCTGGGCTGGTGGTCAGGATGCTGGGCACCATCACCTGGAAAACCAACTGCATCATCAGCAATGTTGTCGTCGCCGACAGGTGAGTCATGCTGCTGAGTTTCCAAAAAGTGCCACTAATTAATACTTTCAACTATGGATTTTCCCCGTAACTACTCGATGACTTTTTTCCGGTCTAATTGCCTCGGACTCTGTGTGTCCAGTTCCAGTTCCCCTTGGCTACTGATATTAGCTGCTCGGATATATTTAATCTGGCTGACATAAATACGAGAGCCGAAAAGAGAAGGAAAACAAACAAAGAGTTTGTTCTTGATGCTTTGTTGTTACTGCTGGCGTTGCTTATTTATTTATTGCTCTGTGTGGTTCGGTGACATCTCGTGTCTTGGCCATTGCCACCAGCCACCAGCCACCAGCCCGATCCGTCCTGCTCTGGAATTCTAGTTCTGGACATGACATTTACTTGTTAACACTTTTCTCTCCATCTTTCACTCAGCTGCTTCTGCTGCTGCTTCTGGCACGGAACTCTTGTTGACATCCACAATTTCCCCGTTTACCATTATAAATGGGGCCAGCGGAGCACTCGAATGAGGTGTGAACACCTGGGTGGACTGGAAAGAGGGCTGCAGGGAAGTTGTTAATAAAAATATATATTTTTTTGGGTCATTGAAGCCAGTTATGGTTTGAGTAAATATTTTTAAATTACTATTTTATTGGCTGTTTATTTTATTTTTCCTGTAGTTTATCAGCACACATAATGATAAAACGCTTAACACTTTTATGAAAAAAATATAAATATTTTTTTCTTTTAAATAATTATAAATAATTGCTTAATTAAAATAATTCAATTCATCTTAAATCCATAGCTACTCGCCTGTTTATTGTTTTGACAGATTTTATTTCGATCGAAATTTATGTCGGCTCATATTTCCACAAACCCCAAATGATTGCTGTTCCTGGCCAATTGTCGTAGATTTTTCGGCCTGTCACTTAATTTTCACTCATTGCCTAAGACAATGTCAGGCCATCGGTTGTCTTGATTGATTTCAGTTTTCGAAACTCAGCAACAATGTTGTATTCTTTTTATTTGGCTCCAATTGAGGTCCAATTTACCAGTGGCAGGACGATAATGATGGGGCAGAAGGTGTCAGCAGAGCGACTTGCACATCAGTCAGCTGAAGTTGGCTCACAGAAACCATCAATTGCGAAGGCGGCGGGGAGAAGGCCAACTTGCAGCTGGCCAGAAGATATATGAAGTGCCATTTTTTAACCTGGCTCAACAAGTGCCCTTTGGTCCCCGGCCATTTTCCCTCGTGAAACGGAGGTGAACGGAGTTGACATTTGAAAAGAATTTGATGCGAAACACACACTTTTAAGTATCGGGGGAATTTATTAGGCGTAATAATTTTTCGGTGGCGTCGTGTATTTGCCAAAGGCCAGTTCTAGTAAGGAAAAGTGACAGTTGTACTGGGTGCAGTCGTCGCTGTGGGCATTCCGATAGGCCTTGTCGTAGTGGAAGATGTCCGAGTTCTCGTGCAGTTCCCGGGTGAAAATCCGCTGCTTTGGCAGGCTGTAATTACAAAATGAACAAATTAATGAATATAATTTGTAGGCTTTTTTATAGCTCACCTGAATATTGTGCGCAGCATCTCGCCCACCATACTCATCTTGGTGCGCTGGAAGTACTGACGACTCTCGCAGAGGGTTCTCAAGATGCAGTCGCGTCCATTGTAGCCCATGCTAGAAGGAAGATCAAAACAGATCAAAACAAAGATCAAAAACAGCTGAAGATGGAAAATCACCAAAGCGACACCTTGCGGCCAAAACGTATTTGCTAACTTTTTAATAAATGCTCAGATTTGAATAATTTTTGTGACTGGTCTAAATATATTCAAAGAGCTCAAAATAGACAAATAAACATTAATGTGTAAATTACAAGAAAAGTAAAAGAAAGAGAAGTAAAAGAACGAAAAGTTAAGAAAAGAGTTTTTTAAGAAGTAGTTGTATAGAATAAAAAACATTTATATGAAACCCTCAAAAATAAGTTTCATAAAGTCTAAATAAACCATAATGTGTAAATTACAAAAAAGTAATAAAATTTATTTAAGAAAACAGATTTTAAAGAAATAGTTGTATAAAAAAAAACAACATTTATATGGAATCCTTAAAAAAAAGTTTCATAAAGTCATAACAATCAAAGTTACAGTTCTGGCTTGAAAACCCCCCTTACTTATCGACAATGGTCTCCATCTTCCGGTAGATGGCGCTTCTGGACCTGCGACGCAGGACGGCCGGTGCAACGGGATGAGTGGCAAAGCCGTGCAAGTGCTGAAGGACCCACGTGGTATTGGGCAGGTCGTAGGCCGTGCCCCAATTGAGGCCGAAACTGTTGTAGCCGTAATACGGATTGCCAATGATGCCCACGGTGAAGCAGACGGCCACCTGATCAAGGACAACAGGATGACAAAAAGGACTCCGTGAGGGAGAAGTTTCGGGGGGACAGAGGACATACGGAGAACGAGGAGCCCTCGGGGAAGCTGAGATAGCGCTTCGGACGACTGAGCACTCGCTGCCAGCGCTGCCGGTGCAACAGCTGCGAGGATTCGGATGACGGCGATGCACTGGAGTCGTCTGCACGTTCCATCATAGTCATCAATGTTGGCGGCGACCATAAATCACCGCTGCTGACATTGCCCGGGAAAAACGAGGGGGAGGGCGTGGCATTTGTCATTGCAATTAAATCGTAAATCAAAAACTTTGCAACAATTAAACGATAATTAAACAATACGGATTGCGCGTAAATCATGGCGGAAAGCAACGTGGCACGTGCCACTTTCCCAGGCAGCGGCACTTTAGTAACTGAAAATGGTTGCAGCGACTGACTGCAAAGACTGCAAACAGTGGAAAACTGTCTGCTGCCAAGACAATGGATGCCATCGATGGGCCAAAGGAAAATGGCCAAAGTGCAAATGTGTCAATTGTCCGTTAACGTTTAGAATGCTCTTCAGACACTTGCAGCAGTCACGTTTACAATAAACATGGCACCGGCCCAAAAGGTCGAGGGGGGCCAAAGGGGGGAAAACCACCCAGACTGACGCTGCAACTTAATTGAATTGCCTGTGCCGACACTTGCAACTGCACCACCTCCTCCACTCCATCTCCACCTGCAGGTGGAAACCTGTCGATGCCAGGCGAAAGGTCGAATTGCCTGCGCAAAGTCAAAGATGCGATGACAGAGATCGATGGGCTGGATGGGCGTATGAATGGCGTTCATATTTGCCAACTCGGCTGCCCAGTGAAAATACAGGGTAATATTAGTTCGCAACTCAAGTGATTGGGCTGTGAAAGGCCTTTCTTAACTGGTTTTCACTTCTTATAGAGTGCGGTTCTGCTTTCTAAACTGGTTTATATTTGTAATTTCACAGAGAGATGTTCTCATCATAGTTAAACATGTTCTTAAAAATATAATAATATTTTATTAAGTCGAAAATGTTTATAATAAACTTGAATTAAGTTGAAATGGCGGTATTTACATTGTTTACCTGAGCAACTAAACTATTAGTCCAGTTAAATATAGGTTTTCAAGAACAAATGCTCTCAATTCAAGAACAATTTGCTCTCTCTGTGTTCTAGTTTCATTGGAAAGTCAAAGTTAAGATAGAATAATAACATATTCATACGCTTTTGTATTAACAGATAAATTAAATTTTTTATTACATTTTAATTACAATTTTTTAGTTCAAGTTCTGTAATTTAGTAAAATACTATTAAAAGATTATTCAATTACCATTACCATTTTTTAAGTTTCTAAATACATTTGCCTTAGTTAAATACTCTGCCCGCCTGGAAGGCCGCATAATGAACTGCTTGATATAATTTCCAGGGGATATTTAACTTTTTAGCCCCCCCTTCGCAGCCTGCAGAAGTGACAGTGGCGGCTGTCAACTTGAATGCTGTGGCCTGGGCGACAGGCGAACAAACAAACAAACAACTTCATTAACCCCATAGGGCATACATCGCATACACAAGGACTCCCACTACCAAATAGAACCCATACTATATGCACATTGTACATACAGATATTCCGACATATCGGATAGAGGCAATTGAGGATGGAGGCTAGAGGCAGAGGCGGAGGCAGAGGCCAACGAAGGCGCTTAGCTGACCCATTAGAGGGAGAAGCGCTCGTAAACCAGAAGAGCCAATGCCAAAAGTCAGGGGCGAAAATGGCCGGGCATCAATTGTGGGACGCTAAGCAAAACAGACAATCGAAAAGCGAAACCAATCGAGGGAAAACAATCATGAAACACAAGACGAGCAGACACACAAGACACCAAACACCATACACCAAGCACCATACACCGAATTCCCGACACGTGAGGCTAAGGTCAAAGCCAGGGGAAAATCCAGGGCAGATGGCGAAAGGAAAGGAAAAGCCGGTCGAAGGACAAATATGGTAACTTTTTGACGACCACTTGAAGCTTAGCTTGGGCTAAGGAATCGAAAAGGGGCCCCAAGTCCTTTGATTACCATGACAACGCCCGTCACTGTATTTTGTATCCCCGGGATATCTTGGGTTGGGATAGGATATTATGTGTGTGTGTGCGGGGATCGTTGATAAGACATTTTACAGATTGCAGATAGTTTAACGCCACCCGCCACATAACTCTCCCCAATTACGGCCTAATTTGTTATGCATTTTTCGCATTGGCTCCGAGTTAAAGTTGCCGAACCGCAGACTCCGGGACTTTGAGACTCAGAGACTCAGACACTCGTCCTCTACGGATATTAAACTATTTCCGAAGCATACAAAAAGCCAATTTAAATGCTAATATAAAATACCAACATTTTATTATTATGCCATGAGCACGCATCCCCGAGTAGGTTTCTCAAGTGGGCGGTGGGCGGAGGTTCTGTGGGCGGTGGGCGTGGTCGGGTAGGGACAACGACCACTTTGGGTGCGAAGTTTTCTTTGGTCGCACTGTGCGTGATAAGCCAAGTGGCTTGGTTGGCTGATTTTGGCAGCGAAAACAGGGGAACCTGCTTCAGCCACTTGAAGCATGTAAAGTATCCACATATGAGTGGAAGCCCCACTTCTGCGGGCTGTACAGTGCGAGTCGAAAATGAAAAGCCTCGATGGCACTGATTAAAGGTCATAAATCAGCGAGAATTTATGGGTGGTAATTTAAGACTCACTCGGGTAAATCATTATTATTGTTTGGCCATGTATGGAAATGAAGATAGTTATTAATGTGCATTTATACTTCATTTCGTGTACTTATTATAAAATTCTTTGAATTAAACCAATATTTATTATTGGATCATTGTTTGGCGAAAGGCAAATCTTAAAGACTAAACCCAACTCTTGGGTCACAAAACATTTGAAATATTTTTTGTTTGCTCTAGAGCCTTTAGAATAGTTTGAGCTTATCATAAATCCCCAGCTCATCGCCCTTATTTTCACACACAAATGGACTTGGGTTGGCCAAGTGCCTGTGTTTTGACCCATGAATCCATGAATCCCCATCCACTCACCTGTCTATCATTGTCTCCAGGCGGCCGTAGAGCTCACGGCGATGTCTGCGCTTGATTTGCGCCTTGGCCGACTTCTTTGTGGTCCAGCCGTGGGCATTCTGCAGCACCCAGGTGACATTGGGCAAGTCGTAGGCGACGCCCCAATTGATGCCCAAACTGAGGTACAGCAGGTTGGGGTTGCCGATGACACCGGTGGTCAGGCAAACAGCGCCCTGGAACACGGTTACAAAAGATATTCATAAGGAAAATTCCAGATAATTCTAGCATTCTTTAAAGTATTTTACATACTTGGTTTGGCTTGAAAGTATTTTAAGAAAAGACGATGTGGATTTTAGTAATAACACTTTTTGTTAAAATTAATGAAAAGTAACAACATGTTCTTAAATGAAAAATTCTAAAAAATTCTGGAATCACTTTAAAGAATTATTAAGATATTTAGTTTAGTTGGAAAGTAATTTTAGATCAACAAACTATTGAAAATTATGTAAAATACTTTACTTTGGTAATATCAGTTTGCCATAAAGAAGTTATAATCAATTAATATTGTAATGGAATTCGCATAATTTTTAAAAATATTGCTTTTTGATAAAATAACAGTTATTATAAACCAATTCAAATTATTTTTTAGAAAACCACAAAAGGCTCTCCAGATTATTACCAAGTATCCCCCATTATTTTGTGTGAACTTAAGTGTTCATTTCTCTCCCCTTTCCAATTTCTTTCTGTGCAGAGGGATGGAATGGTTTGTTGTCCCATTGTTCGAGGGTTCGTTGACTCACCGAAGCTGATGAACCCTGGGGAAAGGCCACAAAACGCTTGCCTCTCGAGAGTTTCCGCTGCGACGATGGGGCCGCATGTGGTGTCAGTGGGTCCTGTTCCGAGTCCCGGTCCAAATCGTCCTGTTTCCCCAGTGCGACGACAGTGGGTCTTGGCGGAGTCAGCGTGACATTGTTGACTTTGCCGGCTTCGTGACTCGTCGGAGGAAATTCATCCAACGAATTGCTCTGGCATTCGCCCAATATCCATGCCGTGAGCAGTAGCGCCAGCCAAGTTGCAGACATCTTTCCAACTGAATCAAAGATTCGGCCCTTGATTTCTACCCATGAATATGGCTCATCTTTTGTTCATCTTTTTGTCTTAGTGCCATCGTTCTATCGAAATGGCAACTTGTTAATTGAATTAGAGCAACCGGCCGGGCCAAGTGACCCCTTTTGGGACTAATGCCTTGGCCAAATAGCCGCTTGGACCAAATTGAAGAGCCACGCGAACGGAATTGAAACTTGGCCACTTGTTCAATCTGGACTCTAAAGTCGCACCGGCGGCTCTCAGTTCTTCGCTGGCTTCGCTATGGAGAACTTTATTTGGTTTAGACTGGTCTTTTTGGCCACTTTGGTGGCCCTAACTTTAGCAGGCAATAATACGGCTGTCTTGAACTCGAACTTAAACTCGGGCAGCAGAGGAGTCACCTATATGCACGAGAAGATTCACCTACTTCATCGCCAGAAGCGCTGGCTCACCTTTGAACTGGGATCTGCTATGACGGTGGGTTTTTAGTTTAATTTAGAATAACATTATAAAATTATATAATTGTTAGGTAACTGCCAACTGCGCCAAGGCAGTTTTGGACACCATACCCAGAGGTCTTCTTTGGTTGGCCGAGATCACAAGTCTGTATGAACTCCCCGCTGCCATTGAAGATTGGATACCACGTCGTGTGGGCAAGCCAAAGGTGAAGCCTCTACCGCCGCCACCGCCTCCACCTCCTCCTCCGCCTCCTCCACCACCACCACCACTAATACCAGGAGCTCCTGGAGCTGCTCCAGTTGGTTTCCAGCCACAGCCCGTGATTGTGCCTCTCAATCCCGCCGATCCCATACAGTCCTTCTACTTTGCCTACCCCCAAGGCGTTCCCCTAAGTCCCACTTTGAGTCGCCGGAAGTCCTATTCGCAGCAGATGCAGATGGGATGTGCAGCCTCGCATCTGGTCAAGGATATGTATGGCACCTACTACTGCCGACCCTCGGCCATGTCACGCCGCCTGAGACGGGAGTTGGAGAGCCAGGGAACCAAGGTGATTAACGAATCTCAGAATCCGGCTGGAATGCTATTCGATATGATTTCCATGATGGCCACCATGTAAGTGAACACAAAGCACTTGGTTTTCAATCAACCATTAATTACTGAAAGACTTCGAATTTTTGCAAGCTTTATATTATATTTTTTTGAATGTTAGCCAAGTTTGTTTAATTCAATGTCACAAAGCAAAGTCACAAAGCATGTCTGCGGTCACACGCCTATCTTGCATTGGGCACACGTCTATTTCCTATTTAAATGACTTTATTCTTCTGCTGAAGCAGTCTATTAAATTTAAATTACACTTTAATCAAAAGATTACCATTATAATCAAAAGACACCCTATTCGGCTAAAATTCCCCCCTAAATAGTTTAAAAAAAAGCGCAGGTCATTGTGTCCATGACTCATTTGAAAAACCCCCCAAGTTATAGTGCGATTTAAGGGGACTTTGAGCAGGGCAATTTGTTAAGAGTATGCACCCCGTAAAGGCAGACTTCTCCTCTCCCCTGCCAGGTTTAATTACCAGCCCGACTACTGCATCATGCGGACCCTGTGCGAGGCACGTCATCTGCTGGCTCCGCCGGGCTTAACGCTCTTCCACGATATCTTCCGCATCATGCTGCGCTACGTGCATCCGGAGATAGCCCATAAGCCCAAGTATCGGGAGGCCTTCGCCGCCGGCCATTCGCTCCACGAATGCGCCAGTTTGTACGGGCCGCATTGCCGGCAGAGTTTTTTGCTGCTCATCAGCGAACGGTTTCAGGAGAAATACGCACGTTGATTAAATAAAAATATAAATAAAAATGCGAGCAATAAGGAAAACATGCCAATGAATTTATCGGACTGCAAGGCGCCGGCTAACTGCTGCTATGACACCCTATATAAAGTTAATGGATTGTGATGTATGTTCAATTTAATTGTAATAAACGGAATCATAAATATCCTGTGCATTTCGCATTGGGCGGTCTCCTTCGAAAATTTAAGCGATTCCGGCAATTTGAGGTTTTAATTGGTATGCATTTTAAATATTTCAACTGGAATAATAGAGTTCGATGGCGAAATAATCAAGCAATTAAAGTTCAATGACGATCTCCAGCTTGTTTAGGGTCATTTTAAAGTTATATAAAATACAGAAATTTGTGAAATGAATATAAGAATATTTTTTAAGCTCACTGGCTCACCTAGAATTTCCATATACTGTTTGCTCAGCTTGGCACCTACATTTCACAGGCTTATTGAAGCTTGAAACATTGTTAAAAAAAATCAATACTCCCATGCATTAAGCTTGTACAAATTCTGTAATATTTCCACAGTTCAAACAATAAATACAAACGAAAAATGAGTGCATAAATTGATGAGCGAAAAAATGTATTTCATTGTGGGCCATACCAAAAAGTTGAATGGAAATTAAGTAAATACTCGTCCATCGGCAGTTTTATTGACCATTTTTTCGATCATTTTGTGGTGCGCTTCGTTGAAAAGTGAAGCGCATGTGGGTTTCCCTGTTTTTATGGGCAGATGAGAGAAAAAATGATTATTATTATTATCATATCACCTGAAAATTAAATAACAAAGTGTAGGGGTGCCATAAATGGATTTTCAATTAGGAGAGGGTATGGAAAAATTGATGGATACCAAATCCCGAACCCCCATTGAACTTGCAACTCCCATCCCCAGAGATCTGAACTGGCAATTCCATAATTTGTGCTGTTTGTTTTTCGCTTCACAATGCTGACAATTGGAGTGGAAGTGGAAACAAAACAAGTGTATTTCCCACTGTTGACAGAAATTTACATGCTACAGCAATCAGTGTTGGCCCTGTTGACAACCACGAGTAACCCCCATACCATCCCATACCATCCCAATCCATCCCGAACCCCAGCGAAGAACCCAAAAACACGCAACAATGGGCACTTGTTAAAAGCAGACTTTGCAGGCAGCCGCTAATCAGTGCAATCAACAGAGCACTTGAGCTAATAAACCGCTAAAGCGAATGGTTTTGGTCCAGAGTTCAGTTTCCAACGGAACGTTCTACCGACAGTATGAGGCTCTCCCACTTCCATTTGCCTTTTCTGGCACTTTTCCTACCGCTGCAAGAGGTGCAATCCACCACATCACCAGATGCCAACGCCACACGGGCGGTGACCAACGTTCTGCGCCGGCACAAGCGTTATCTGGCATTTCCGGAGGGCTCTTCGGTTTCGGTGTGAGTGCGTCAATAGCCGGCTCTTTGGGCCAGTTAGCCAGTTCTAATGACGATCTAATGCCTCTAGGGAGCCATCTGCATGACGATCGGCATGATTGGCAACCCCGACGTGGACTATCTCAGCTGGGCCGTCAACTGGGGCGTGGCCTACGACCTGCCCAACCACCAGTGGGTCATCCAACACGCCCACGGACTGAACGCCACCCTGGCCAAGGACACCATCAAGCGCCGCTCCCGACGAGCCTTCTACGACGAGGTGCAGTCCATATTCGACCAGTAAGTGGGAGCTAAAGAGTTTTGAACAGGTGGGGAATCCATTTGAAAGAGTTAATTAAGGAATTTAATTCCTGAAAATTATTTTTAGCAAATTCTGTACATATTTCTGCGATGCTGAGATATAGAATAACTATTAAGTGACATTAGAACATTATATATTTTATCAAAGAATATTCAATTAAAAAATTACAATGCATGAGGCACAATACAAAAATTAGTACCTACTAATTTAAAATTACGAAAGAATCGTTCTTAAAATCAGCATGAATGTTACAGGAAAAACAACAGTAAGAAAGCTGATAAGTATAAGTAGAGTTATTTGATAAAAAATATTTTTTTTTTAATATACCTATATATTTTTCTATTACTGACTATTTATTTATTAAATACATTAATTTAATTTTTTAGCATGGGATTCAATGGCCGTTCGTGCGTGGCTCGAGCCCTTTGCGAGAGTGCCAGGTTCATGCTGCCGCCCGAGAAACGGGGCAATATGTTGCAGGAGTTGGTGAGGACCGTATTTAGCCTTCCCCCAACACCTGTGGCTGGCCACGAACCCCAGGCCCATCACCAGTACGATCGTATCTACCGCAAGTCCAAGCGGAACTCACGCGAATGTCACGAGATATATCCGGGATGCCAGTTCTCTCTGCTGGCCTTGGCTTTGGGCAAATATATGGCAGCCACGACCACAAAGTTTAGTTCATTCAACTACATGTGAGCTCGGAAATAATTTGATTGAAGAAATAAAATACATTGAATTGATATTAAAGGCGTTGAATTTATTTAAAACATGGTCAATGAAAAAATATCATTTATTTAGGATAGATTAGTTCCCAAATCACCCGCATTAAAAATCATTTTGGAATAAAACACTGGTTGGTTTTTTTAAAACAAATTATTTTCATTCTTCTTTATTTAATAACGCGTAACATTTATTTATATAGTAATTGTTTTCTTTTAATGTGTTGTCGTTTTTTTAATTGTTTTCAATTTTAGTGTTATTTTTCGCAATTGTTGCTATTATTTCAATTTGTTTTTGCGTTTAGCTTAAGTTCGTTATTTAGTGTCTTACAGTTAAATTGTTAATGCATTCCTTTTTTTTATATTGTTGTGTTAGTCAACATATTTATTTTTCTTCTATCGATTTTGTTAATTTTTTTTATGTTTTTTTTATTTGTGTGTGATCTCGTAATTTTCGATCAATTTTCAATGCTCAATTGTTTGCTTGCTGGCTGCGCGTGAGTGTACTTTATTTAGTTTCGGTTTGTTATGTAATATGTTTGCTGTTTTGTTGTTCAAGAGAGTTTCGAATATATATTTAATATATATAGTAGTTATATATATATTTACGCATGTATTTGTTATGTGAAATGTAAATGCAACGCTTTTCCGTTTAAGTTTAAGTATTGTGTCACATTTATTTGAATTACTGATGCACAAATTTTCCATTTTCCTTTTACCTTCTCATTAGGTTTGCTTCTTTAATTTGCAGTGTCAAATTTAGCTTAGCCTATTCTTAGTTGCAAGTATTTTACATAAATCGTTTATGGATTATAATTATCGTTACTTAGCTTACTTACGTTATGCGATTCCATTTAACTAAATTTTCAATTTAGTTAAAATTGATTTTTGTGTAGAATTTTTAGTGAGCGCTTGGGACGCCTAACTAAATGTTTACTCCATACTTGTAATTATATCTGGCTTTAGTTTACTGCGTATATGTATGTATATTTTTTATAATTAATATTTTTCGTTTTAGTTTTCTTTTTTTGAGCAAATTGTCGTTAGTTTAGCCCGTGGGCCTTTTACCTTTAACTTTAATATTCGTGGTGTTGTTTTCCCCAGTGATTTGCAAGACTTTAAGATTTGCCATTTTCTTTGATTTGTTTTTCGAGTTAAAAATCTTGACGCTAAAATTGATTTTGTTTTAGTTTCATACCTTGATCGAACGAATTGAAAGAAAAATGTACACAAAACTTGCAACGGAAGCACTTAAGTCTAACGGCGCCTAACAGTTAATACAAAAAATATACATACGGGTGTATATTCATAATGTATACCACTAAATACTATATACTGGCAAATATATAGCTAGTATAATTCTTATCTTCTCGAGGGATTTAAAGTTAATGAATTTACACATTTGATTTCGGCTTTATCTCGCACACACACACATGCAATGCCATTCACACAAATTCCCATGAAACACATACACACAAGCTTTAAATATTCGAGTATATCGGTGTGGTATCGGTATCACACCAAGTGAGTGTTCAGCTTAAGGCTGTATGAGTGTTTTGAGTGCTGCTTGCAAATCTGCGAATTTGTGATACCAATGATTTGAAAACCTCCTAAAAATGTCTTCTCTTTTGAATATTCGGGGGAGGTTCAGGAATCGCTAGATTTTAAATCTCCATTGCATACTTTTGGGCACCCGAATTTGAGTTTTCAGTTCAACTCCCCTGATAAATGAAAATATTGGAAAAAGCAAGGTCCTTAATTTAGCTGATTGATTTGCCTGTACTCTGGGAAATATTTTACAAAAGTTTTCTGGTTTTGCTATAAATTATGTGAAAAATGCTAATTGGTGTGAAATGTGTCCTTGTGTGTCTAAATTTTCTAGCTGTCATTGAAACCGTTTTTAATGAATTAATTTATGTAGTTTTTGATTTGCCTCGCTTCTGGCCAACTCTATGGAAATTTGTTAGCCAAATCGAATTCAACATTCGGCAACCGTATGTACAAGACGAGCTTTCATGGGTTCGACTGATGGACTGATGGGGTGGTGTGCATAGAAATTCTGGAAAGGTGTAGTTCATCTATTGTCAGGTACTTGATTAGTTGCTGGGAACCGAAATGGGTCAGAGTTCAAGTGAGAGAGACAGAGAGATGGAGAGCGTGAGGAATGAGGAAGGTGTCATCTTTGATTTTCCTGTTTACCCTTAAGGAATGCTATAATTATTCGCTAATCGAGTTCGCAGTGCAGTGTGTGTGTGTGTGTGTTTCTATTTGTGTAAACTGTTTGATCTTTAAATATTCTGCATTTCTGCATTATTCAGCTCCACAGTTGCTTCCAATTCGCTTTGTTTATTTGTTTTCTTTAGCAATACGCAGACTTTGATTCTTGTTGTGTTTGCTACAAAAGACGACCTTTGATTGGAAGACATACGATTTTATGTTTTTTGAATCTCAGGGTCAAGCCGCATATTTATCAAATACCTCAATTTCCTGTTTACATCGTAATTAATCTGCTTCAGTTATCTCATTTTGCTCGTTTTTTTGTATATATTTTGTTTAATAACTATCTCGCGTTTAACTAATTATGATATTTGTTAGTGCTAAGTGTGAGTGGCTTTAAAATTGTTTTTCGATTTTCTAAAATGAAACACGTTTCAGCCTGGAATGAATGCCCTTAGCGAAAAGGAAAGCAAAGCTCTTGAAAAGTTGTCTATCGGACTGGGAAATAAATCCCAAAATTAATTGCACTCTTTTAGGCGCCGTTTCAAGAGATCTAAAATCGCGCCTGGTTTTTTTTTGAGCTACACAATTCTAAAACATCCTCTGAGGGCAATTCACTCGGCCATCGTTCATTACTTTCCTCAAGAATTTCCTCAAGAATTCTCGTGTGCTTTATCTAAGATTTGTGAGTACACAAGTTCGTTGTCTGTTGTAACTGTAATCGAGAAATGAATTGTACTGGAAATAAATTCTCTTCGCTTGCTGAATGATCGGTCAGTGATGGATCGTTTATGTATATCTATATATACAGGTATGAAAACTGCTTCAACTGTGTGCCTCTTGTGTCCGCATTGCTGTGTGTGTGTGGGTGTTGTGGTTGTGGTTAATTTAGTTATATACAGAGTTAATCGTATCTTGCCTAAATAGTTAGTACTTAGCTTCAATGTTAACTTCGAGCCCCGATCTGCAAGATCTCTACCCTTACGTGACTAGATTGAGTGGCTGCTATTCCTCCGGATTCTCGGATCCTCCGATCTTCTTTCCATTTCCGTGGACACACTCCGAAAATTGTTTGCTCTTAACTAGTTCGTATATCATTATACTCGTACTCGTATCGTATATAAATGATACATACATATTTGTGTATATTTACTATATGTTCTATTTGCATTTCTTTTCGTCTTATTTGTGGCAGTATTTAAATTACATGGTTTCTTCTTCTCGGATACCTAAATTAATTGCTTAACCCTTTGTATATCAAGCACACTAAACATTTAGCTAGAAACCTAAGAGAAACTTGAACAGAATCGATTCGAAAAAGGCAAATTGAAAATGTTTGACATTACTAGCATATAATATACAGATATTCGGTTGCTAAATTTAATTTAAATTACTCGTTAATACATATTTATGAATCAATGTGGAAATGAACTGTACAACTAGAAGTCCAGCCGATCGACAGGCCGACTGATTGAGTGATTGAATGAACGATTGTTTGTCTGTTTGTTTGTTCGGGCGGTGCGTGCGTTTGTGTCGGTCCTTCGTCCTTCGTCCTGCACACTCACACACCCACACAGAGCCAAACCTATTTGTTTATAACCTAAAAACACAACCAATGAGAGCATATACACTTCTATGTATTTGACGTTAATTCGATTTTCTTTTTTTTATCGAGCGTCTCCACTTTTCCTCCTTGTGTCTTGCATTATTTGGTAAAACGAGTTTTCATTTATTTCTCTATTTATTTAGTTTTTGCTTTAGCGTGTCGATTTCCCAAGTGAAACAATTTACAAAAATGGTTTTTGTTGAAATGAATTTCGTCTAATTGTTCTTTCTCGCTTCTTGCTTTTTTCGTGTGTTTTTTTCCCATAGTGACATTAAGTTTAAATATGCATTAATGTTTTATAGGGGTTTTTACTCATTTAGTTTATTTTATTCACAGAAAAGTTACGCCATTTACTTGTCATTAGTTCTTCATTTCGCTTTGCTGCCTTTAAATATATTTTAATAGTTGATTGTCTAAAACTATAACAAAGGATTTGTTAAGCTGGAAGTTTGTACAAAATAGTTGTAAATCAAGAAGCTTACTATAAAGTAGTTGATTCAACAATTGTTATGCATATAAATATAACCGAAACTTATATCAGCACATTTAAATAATGGAAAAAACTCTTATTAAATAAACATATTTAAAGCTTAAGCAAATTTGAATATAAATATATTTTAATATTTACAGGTCACACCAAAAATGGCTGATATTCGTTTACCTACGAGCTTGAAGTTTCATTTAGACCTCAACAAAACCAATAACTAAGAGGTGACTGTATCATTATTATACAAAATATATTTCGTTTTTCCATTTGGTAATTCCGGGTTGCCTTTTCATTTTTATTTTAAACTATACGTTGTGTACGGACTTTTTATTGAATTAAGTTTTGTCCTCTGTGAACAATTTGTTGCCATCAGTTTTTTGTGAAGTTGCCTTGTGTCAATGGTTATTCGGTTTTGCATTTTAAAAGGTGTCATGTGTTGTGTTCCATATTCTATGTATTTATTCGTACTTTTTTGTATATATATTTCATTTTTGTTTTCAGACTTTTTATATTTTATGCTTTTCAAAACGGAAGTCGAGAATGTTGTCAAATAGTTTTCGCATTTTTGCTCATTTTAGTTAGCAACTTTGTGTGTGTCATGTTTTTTAGTTTAAATTTTATAAGCTCAGTTTAATACTTTCAATATATGATGCACAATTATATTTCCTGTGTGTGTAATGAATTTATGGGTATTTGTGTGAATTTTGTCGCTGCTTTTCGCATTGTTCATTTATTCGTTTAATTTTAAATGTGTCATTGGTTTCGCTCTAACTTTACTCCTGGTATTTTTATTTAATTACTTGATTTATGATATTCCGACGTTTATTTTATAGGCTTTATATTACGTTTAGTTTAATAGCTAAATATTTAAAAAATGTTAACTGTTGATTTTTATGCACTTTACATTTTAATACACCCAAAATGGCATTCGCTATTTAGATTTTCCTGTTTAATTTTCCTCTTTTTTATCGCTATCGTGTGGTTGTGTTTTTTCTTGTTGTTGTGTGCATCGGGGGAAAATAGTTGTTTGTAAAAAAAGTCAGTGGTTGGCCTTGCAAACTCTCATCTACGAAGGCAAATAATTTTAAATTTTCCTGCGAGCTCTTCCAAGCATTTTGGCCAGAACAAATACGAAATATATATCATTTTCTGGCCCCTCTCTCTTTTTTACCGCTGCATTTTCGCCCCGGCTTTTTCCGTGTGCTTAAACTGTGCCACAATCGTTGGCTTGGAAAACTATTTTAATTAATTCACACTCACAAATGTTGAATATTTTCGATTAGGAATTTTAATTAAACTTTTGCCGGCTCGCACGCACAATGTCTTTTGCAGCAGCAGCGGCAGAAACAGCAACATTCAGGATGTTTGTTGGCAACAATGAGCCACACCCGGGCCGCTCGACAACCCTGGCAGCGTGCTCAGGGTTGCCGTTGTCGTTTGTCGCGACATTCTTTGCTAATAGTTTCTACAGATTTCACTTATGCTTGCCAAGTTATTGTTGCTGTACAATGGGTACACAGAGAAAAATGATTATTTTCTGATATATTTATTGAAAATATTGGTTAAACATTGAACAAGATTTTTACTTCATAAAAAATCTTGAAAGTGAAACGGTTTAAATTATTTTTGACTTGAAAATATTTTGTAAATTCATTGAAGACCTTCGAAAAAGAACTAAATTTATTTTCTTGTGCGCTCGACTGCTCGTATTTGTTTACTCTTGGCTTTTTATTAACTGCTCACACATACCCTCAATGCAAATAGAATGGCAAATTGCATTCCGCACTTAATTTGTTGCATGCCTTGCGGCGCAGCCACGCCTCCTTTTGCCAGCCCCGCCCCCTTTTCGCACCGCCTCCGTCGAAAAGCTTTTGCTTAATGTTTACTGTTCTTGTTGCTCTAGCGGCAGAAACTTTTGCAAAATCAATTAAAAATGCAGAGGCAAAAATGAGAGGGCCAGTGGGCGTGGCAGTCAACCTTGTGGCAAGTTTCGCCAGCTTTGGCATTTAAATTGAAGGTGTTTTCTGTGTGGCGAGGCGAGGCTATTGGAATGGTCAGAGCTCGGAACTCGGAATCCAGAACTGTGAGTTCTGAACTCGGAACACCACTCGCGTGGCCCGTTGAAAGTAATTAAAAAGTTTTATTTTAAATTGAACTTGCCAAAGGTTTTCCGTATGCTCCGATGAATGCATAATGAGTGCAGGGAACTACAAAGCAGCGGGTTTTAAGGAGAGTTGCTAAATAAACATCTATGGCCGGGAAATTTGGAAGGGGTACGGGGAGAACAATCAAAGTCCCATTAATGGTATTTGTATTATACGCAATAATTTAATTGATTAAAATTGCTTTAAATTATGGGTACAAAGTGCTCGCCAAATAGCAATTCGCTTTAGTTATTGTTACTTGTGTGTCTGTTTGTGTGCGTGTTTATACCCGTTACTCGTAGAGTAAAAGGGTATATTGTATTCGTGCAAAAGTATGTAACAGGGAGAAGGAAGCGTTTCCGACCCTATAAAGTATATATATTCTTGGTCAGGGTCACTAGCCGAGTCGATATAGCCATGTCCGTCTGTCCGTCTGTCCGTCTGTCCGTCTGTCTGTCCGTCCGTATGAACGCTGAGATCTCGGAAACTATAAAAGCTAGAGGATTGGCATTTTGCATGAAGATTCTTGGAGTTCCTACGCAGCGCAAGTTTATTTCAAGAAGGTGCCACGCCCCCTCTAACGCCCTCAATAGCTTATATAGGATTTTAAAAATTTTAATTTTTCGGAAATGTAAAAATGCAGTTTTGTTGTGTTTATCAATACCTATCGAAATGTAGAAGAGATTTTTTAAATCGGACCATTCGTTAAAAAGTTATTGCTGATCAAAGTTTATATCTCCCTCGCACTCCCTTTAGCCGAGTGACGGGTATTAGATAGTCGGGACACCAACCCGACTATAGCGTTCTCTCTTGTTTTAATTGAAATTGTTTTGTGTTTCCATTGTTCTTGTTATGTGATTTGACTAGCTGCAATCCTATAAATACGTATACGTACTCTATATATATTTATATGTATGCTTGCACGATATAATATACTTATGTGTGTGTGTTTGTTGCCTGTGTGTGTGGTTAGTAAAAATGTGACGACTCGTTTCGTATCAACATTCAACTAAATTTATTTCAGAATTTCGCGCTTCCTACGAGCCGATTTGTCGGACTTCGTGTTTTTTCTTTTAATATTAAATTTAATTCAATACTAGATTTGCTTAGCTACCACTAGTTACGACTTATTCGCTAATTAAATGTAGTTTACCGTATTTATTTTACTTATTTATGCTAAAAATAGATTGGAATTTTATGCAATTTTATTTTACCCATTCAGCGTGGGCGCATTTTTTCTGCGTTTGTTTTTGCTCTGCTAAAAATAATGTGAAAAATATGCACAAATAAATAAACAATTAAAATTGATTTTCTTCTCCATACATACATAGGTAGGTATGTATATTTTGTCACGCACACAACCACTCGTTCTCTCACTCAAGCACCCACACTCACGCACTGAACACATGCAGTCAGATTTAAATTTAAAATGCAATTTTAAAACATTTTCATTTGTTTTTTTCTTTCTTTTTGTTGTGGTGTGTTGTGTGGAACTTTAAAACTAAAAGATGTAACAAGGAACTTTTTGGCGCTCAAAAATACAATATAACTTACAAAACTCCATACGCTTTTTACAACACTGGCCCAAGAATCTTTGCGAATCCGCGGACCACCTGAACTCCCTCGACCCACACAATCATACATCTAGTACATCAAAAAACTTACGAACTAAGTCCGCTCCACGGCGATCTTGCCGCTTGCGTCGCCTTCCAGCACTGCCTCGGTTAATCAACACTTCAACTCCTTCGAATTACATTACATACATATTTTGATCAACTGCTCCAAAAACTTGCCCTCCATTCGATTGTATTCAATTCTTTCAATTAATTTCGCAATGTTCACTTCACTCGCCTCGCGTCTTTTACGATGGGCTCCACGAGTCATCCGTTTCGTTGGCGCCTCCAACACTACTCACAATACCCTTTACAACACTGCCGATGACACTGCCACTGTCACTGCCGTTGCTACTGCTGCTACTGTTAGTGTTGTACAGCGCCGAGGAAATACTCATGGTTTGGCTCATCGTATATTATCCACGATCATCGTCGCGAGCGGCGAACAGGGTCCGCAGCGAGCTGATGATTAGATTCCACCAGCCGGCCGCGAACCCAAGTGGTCGCTATAAGGTGTTCTCGCTGCCCATCTTGAGCAGCTCGAACTTCTTCTTGGCAATCTTCGAGTAGAGTATGTCGATCGGCTGCGATTGGTCGTACAAGCTGGGCGCCTGCAAGATAATTAGCGCTGTGCCGACCACGCAAGCGATCGCGAAGATCCACAGAAACATACGATCCAATACCATGGCAACGTACTTCCAGTCCTCCTCCACCTGTGGGGTAAGTTAAAGAAATTTAAGGTAAATATTTGAAAGCATTTTAAATAGAAAAGGTAAGCAGTTTAAAGTAATTCTATATTAATAGCCCTGCCCTTAAATATTATTTCCCCAATTAACAATCTTCTGAATGCTTAATTTAAACAAACATATGAAAATTTATAAATTATAACAGCACTTTAAATCAATAATTCCTCCTTTTCACTTTTCTCTGGGCAACCATCTTCATTAATCATTTTGCCATTCGAAAACTAATAAAATGGCTTTGGCAGATCTAAATCAGATTTGCGGTTCGGTCTGCGCCAGTTAAATTGAAATGTTCCCGAGCAAACATCGATTGGAGCTCGAAGGCCACCCACTCATCCACCGCACACCCACTTTACACACACAACCCTTGCAACCAATTGCACAGCCAGCAATTCGCAGACAAATGGCAAACTGCTGCAGTGCACTATGGGGCATTTGA